>APFE031078153.1:0-17978 GCA_000404065.3 Pinus taeda | reverse complement strand
CAAGTGTTTTTAGGCTATGTCACTGCTCACAGGTCCCGAAATGTATCCTCCAATGTACGAAAACAGGGGTAATAGGGACGGTGACCAATGGTGACAAATTACTGTGTAACACCTGGCACAAGTGATCTGCATTTTTTTATTGCAATTCTCGATAGATTTTTAATATGTGCAAGGTTTCTTTATTATTACTCATATTTATTATATATGGTACAGTCGATCGTTGTTTTTTTAATTTCGCTTTTAATTTCATGGCACAAATGAGATGGGTTTTTGTTCATGCTTTCGGCACAAGCATCGATAGAATTTAACGCGCATGGATTTCATTGTTTCCTATATTGTCATTATTTACAGTTTAATTTTGTTGTTAGAGGTCATGTTTTTTCCACAATTTGGTCGATTATCGCTAAACTTCCGCATGGCAGTGTAGTTAAACTGTCCTATAATATATTGGCAACATTTGTTTCAATTCTGAAGATGGAAGATTTTTGTTGCCGCAACAGTTCCCCCAAGTTATTAGTAGTGTGCTCCTCTACAATATTCCCGCCCTTACGCA
This sequence comes from Pinus taeda, assembly GCA_000404065.3. Classification (NCBI taxonomy): domain Eukaryota; kingdom Viridiplantae; phylum Streptophyta; class Pinopsida; order Pinales; family Pinaceae; genus Pinus; species Pinus taeda. Next base: position 17,425 of record APFE031078153.1, on the reverse strand, counting down.
TGCACAACGTTTGTGTATTTCATACTATTTCCACTGAGCTATTGGCCCAATTTTGTTACGTATTTTTTGTGATGAATGATAACGTGCAATTTTAGATTGTAATGTAATTTTTACCTGGTATGGAGGTTTAGTATATATCGTCTGTGGTCTTGTGCATCGGATGGTGATTCTATGCATTAAGTAAACAAATTTCAGTATAGATATAAACCACATGACGGTATATTTTAGTCTTAGTGGCAAAATCGTACATATTTGGAGTAGTTTGTTTGATTAAATGTCTGATTTGCATTAGCATTAATTTGTTGTTGATATTTCATTCTCGAGTTGCATGTATTTTCTTCACTTGAAATTGGTTAGATATTTTGTGAAATATTTGCAACAGAAATATACCACGACCAATAACGGGGAAAATACCTCCGAGATGAATGCACACTGAGTAACCTGAGTCTGCCAAATTTTGAGTTTGATCCCTGAGTTTTGGGATCTCAAAATCAACGTCATCGGATTCTTTGCTTGTATTTTCCTGAAAGAAAAGATCCTTGAGCTATGTCTAGCTATATGCCCTTACTAACTTCTTGTTTTACGATTACACTAAGTTACATTTATTGACATGAAAACATCAGAAATGAGGATGAATGGTTTATCTTCAGATTGCCAGGGTCATAAGGTTATCTAAAGCGTAAAACATACCGTCCAAAATAATGAGTCATTATCATGTTTGGATGCCGCGTTAATCATTTTCAAAATAGAAACCCAGATTTTAGAGTTATGGGTATTAAACTTTTTTTTTGTTTTTTTTCCGCAGTCCACCTATTGTGGCTTCTTTCTTAAAAAAAAAAAAATTATTGGCCGTGAGTATATTTTATACATTGAACAACTCATTCAACAATAGAAAATTCTCTTGTGATTGATAACTGAAGGCACCTGGTTGCACGGTGGCTAGATAAAGATATCTCATACTAGCGATGCTCTACCTTTCTACCTGCTTGTAAATATGCTAGAAAAAAGCAAGATGTCCTCAAAACAAATTTTAACTGCTAGTAAAGACACTTTTTTTTAAACCAACAATGTTTAACTTGCTATGATACCATGTTAGAATATCAGAAAAAAATTTGCAGGGTCAGAGGAGAGAGTCTGGCTTAGAATTCAGCTGCGGCAGGGTAAGTCTTATGTTGCAGCAATGATATCGCAACTACACAGAGGAGGAGAGGAGTCTGGCTCAGAATTCAGTTGCGGCAAGGTAAGTCTTATGCTGCATCAATGACACAAGACACGTTACGGAAAAACGGAGTAGAAACAAAAAGGTTGCGGTAAATTTACTCATGAAGGTTTAGAACCACATGGCATCATAACATACTTTGTATTATATTTCAAAACATAGGAAAACACATTCGCTTAATAAATGGAGTCTGCTGGTGTTGTCGGTAAATGTCTGTAAAATTGGTTTTCATCCACCCACCAATAGAGTCTGCTGGTGTTGCAGGTAAATGTCTGTAAAATTGGTTTTCATCCACCCACCAATATTTCCTCCACAGTTTTCTCCTCACTACCTCACATACTTTCAACCTCTCTTCCTCTCTCTAATACGCAAATGACTTTTACATTCACATTTATCTCAACATACAAATCTAACATGAATATGACTTTTACATTCACATTTATCTCAACATACAAATTTGGCATTAGTACATGACAGAGAAAATACTTAATACACAACATGGTCAATTCTGCATAATAAATGGTTTTCTCAACGTGTGTTATGGAGTGTGGGCCTAAAATTCATTAAATGCGCTAAACTCACTCTCTGTTGTTTTGCGGAATGGTCAGCGTTGTACTTCTTTTCTCACTTCAATCCTTTCACGCTTCTGTTCTCACTTGTTCTGAGTTCAATCCTTACGCGTACAAACAAAATTACATACAAGGTGAAACAAAATTGCGTAGGTGGAATAGTTAACGGTCAAGCATGGTGTTTGTTAGTGTTTTTAAGAAGGTGGTTGGGATTATTATTTCCAACATCCCCATTTTATATAATGTGGGCACTAATAGCCCATGAGATGCAACAATATCACTGGCTTTTGAATGATCTTCGGTGATATTAAAGGCCGTACTCTTAAAAAGTATTAAATCTTTATCAAATTTATGGGACCTTTTTTGTTGGTTTGATTTAACGATAATTTGATTGTTGAATCACATGGTCTATATAGTACTTCATGACAGGACCAATACACTAATTTATTTATGAGAGATTTAAATTTATATAATTTCAAAATTTATTTTAGATTTTAAAGTAAAAATTTTTTATTTCATTTTATAATACTATCATAATTATCTCAATTATAATAAAGAAAAAATTAGTTAAGAAAAATTGTTTATAGTTTTTAATAATATATAATTTTTAATTATTATGTTTATTTATGCTCGAGATTATCTTATCTCTCATCCTATAGTATACATGACCAGTTTTAATTTGTAAAGTTCCGGAAACAAGACTAATAAAACCTTCAGGATGGTATAACTTATTTCAAAAATCATCATAACTAAAGTTGAACTAACTAAAACATATAAAATTCTAACTTTTTTATTATAAATATTATTACAAATTTACATATAAAATTGTAGCTTTTTTATCATAAATATTACTACAAATTAGTCCCAACAATACAAAATGTTTGAAGTATATACGTAGAAAAACAAATCATTTTCAAAACACTATTTTTATTTTAACATATGAATCTAAAATTTCGATTTTATGTTACGGATTGTAATTAAATTTTTTATCAATTTTTTTATCAAATTCAAATTTGATTATTATAGTTTCAGCAACAAAATCGTCCATACATTTTTCCTTCCGGCAATGATTAATGAGTTCATAACCTTAATCTTTTATGAGATAAGAGTACAATAGCCAATGGCATCATCTTTTTAAAGGCTTAATCTTTTATGACTGCGGTAGTCTAACTAGCACGAGGAATTGTCCAGAAAGTTATGGAAATTCTGGGCATACTTAGAGAAAATTCTACAACGTTTTTTTGTAAATCTAAATTATAGTTGTTAAACTTCAAAATTTTAGATGTCCTAGACGTTTTTGATGGTGCTGAATCCATTTCCACCATCAAAAACACCATTCAAACACTATCTCTACAAGAATTCTTGAAATACTTTTGCCCAGATTCCGACTACTTTTGGCCGTCCACGCAATTCCTCCACCTCTTTAGAGAGCTCCTTTATGACTTATTCGTACCCTAGGCAAGCTAGGTTGTTTCGGGTAGTTTCTTATATCTATCTTTGAGATGGAGTTAAGTTGGGTCCGCTATCATTATAACGAGGTGCATTAAACTTATATTAAAGTGAATATTAATTAGTCTAGAAATTAATTTAAATTTTTATAATATTGTAGATCGAATGCTTCGGTATATTATTTTATTTTGTAAATAATTAAATATTTTTTATTTTTTATTAATGAATAGTAGCGTTTATAGATAATAATTATCCTTTTATAATTAATTTTTTTCATTTCAAAATTCATTAATCGTTTAAACTTTTTAATTTTTATTTACAATTTTTTTCATTACCTCATATATCTATGTGTCAAAATATTTACATTCAAACTCTGCAATTACTTACTCTAAATTAATAGAGCAGTAAATCTACAATAAGAAATTACAATTCAATTCATATTGAATTTAATAATTTATTATTTAGATTACAAAATGACTATGATAAATACATTTTAAAATTTTATTTTAAATTAACAAATATATTATTTTGAAATTAATTGAATTTAAATTAAAATTTCATTTAACATGTGATTTAACGTATTTCTATAAATCAAACGAATAGTAAATAGAGATACATCTTATATGGACAAAAAAAAATCATACAAATTACCTAAATTTATGCTTATAGTGATATCTAATGACATATGAATGTTGGAGAAAGACGCTGATCAACTTATCCCAACAACTTAATTGATCGGGTTGTCATCGTTGTAGATACCAATACTTAATGACTCTTACTATTACAAATTATAAATTCAAATCTTAATTTATTAGGGTAAAAACTGAGATTAAAATAGCCAATACAAAATATTTTAAATTTTTTTAACACAACCATTTTGTATTGTTACATCTACAACACCACATCCTTTGATTTGATGTGAGTGATCATCCACGATATATATATTACCACATTCTTGAATTCATAATACGTTGTTTCTCCTTTATTTCTATGTTTGGAGTCACGTAAATTCATTTTGAATAACATTGAAACTTGTGACAATAAGAACATGCATCAATTCATTTTGAATAACATTGAAACTTGTGACAATAAGAACATGTATCATTTTTTTTAATATTAACATCCAAATTTCGTTGTGTCATAGTTTGATGTGGCTTTGAACATGGTGGATTTACATATCTTTTATTTCCTTTTCCTTATTTGCTTCCCATGGATTTCTTTTTGAACGATGCTTTCCTTTTGCTATCATTGCAAAGCCTAAATAATGAGACCTACAATTAATATTTTTCCTTCATTGCTCTTCTTCTTGCCAAAGAATACGGTGAGGTCATCAAATATAGGTGATGTTTCTCATGTTACAAAGAGACATGTAATAAACATATAATATTATTCTAAAATATTGTTCAACACTATAGTTACCATATGTTTGCTTAAGATATTTTCACCAATATCACCCAGTTTTTCTTTCAAATATCTAATTCTAGAAATAAAACTATTACATTCTCATTCTCCTCTATTTTAATTGAAAGAAATTGATCTTTTAAAATTTAAAATCAGTTTGCATTGGTTGTTTTATACAAACCTTTAAGGGTATTCTATCTCTCCTTGAATTTTTTGTAGTCTCCGATATGAAAATTAATATTGTCCTTCACGAACATTTTTAGAATCAACTTTTCTTTTCTCTCATGGGGATCCCAATTATGAACCTTTGTGAGGACTTCAAGTTTGGATTCAAGTCTACATACAATGGGCCAAACATTTGTTCCTTCCATCAAGGTATGAATATTGAACTTACAATTCATATAATTGGACTTGTCTAACTTGTTTGGTTCACTCAAATAAGGATTTTCCAAAGAGTTATTCGTTAAGCACACCTTTAATAAGAAATAATTCCCAAAATAGTTACCTCCTCGAGGCCCTAGGATGTTGCCACCTCCTTTGTTGTTGATGAGATCAATAAGAGATATGTGGATGAATACCTTCCCATCATCAATTCCAAAAACAGTTGATCTAGTCTATTTCGATCACATCGACAACAAGAAAGATATAATACCTTCTACATAATTCACAATTCCAGTTAACCATATAATATTCTTCCCCATATCCAAATTCGACTTCAAAATATATGAGTTTCAATTACGAAAATAATTTTACAAATCTAAATATTTGGAATGGGATAGAATCATCAAGATAGAAATCCTCTTTAAGTATAACTCTCTTGTAACTCACTCAAGATACATATCAATCGAATCGTTTTCTCATTCATGTAACTTACAACACCTCAACACAGTCTCACATGTAGTAATCCCATAGCTTTCATGACTTGAACAATCCTTAGCTAACTCAATTTAGACGCATGTAGCTTACATAGAATCCCACACAACAGTATTTCTTAGTGTAGCATTCTTAATAGTCTGATGCTCGTTCACATTGCAACATCTGCAACATTCTTGTATTGACAACAACTTCAATGCCACAGTCCACACATTTTTCAATAGACAATAATTGACATAATATACGACTCTTTATTTTTTGATCTCGTTGTCAATTAAGAGGGTATTGTAGATTTGGAGACCTTGAGTGTTCAAAAATCCAACCCGAATTCGAAGTGATGCAACATGACCCAATGTTCACACAAGTTTGTAAAGAGATTGGCTACAATAGACAACAATTTCATCATGGTTCATTATAAATTTGCATAGATCCATGTGCAATCACACTAACTTCCATCTCCACTTCCTCACAAAACAACAAGACCATTTCACATACACACCACACACCTCTCAATCAAACCTCTAATTTTTTCTTACCTGCCGCTCTAATACCAAGACAAAATATTAAAGGCAATAAATGGAAATGGTGATGCAGCTCATAGGTGAGATAATAGTCACACTAAGAGCTTTCCCACACTCTCACATCACTCGATCAACATCCTCTTACTTTTATAAGTGACACAAAACAATTTTTGGGTCTGTGTATTTCGAAATTTGATGGTTCTTGAATTTTGTGAGCTTAAGCGTTCACCTCTAGAATTCTGTGAGTTATGGGCCCATGGAACTGTATTCTATACAACAATGGATCTCCTAAACCTTATTTCCAATCATATCATGCTTGTTTGTAAACTCGTGTTGGGAACGCGATCCCCCAAGGACAATTTTGGGGCTAAAACACCATGTTTTGGGTCGAATTTTGTAATAAAATTGTATAGTCTTCGCATTTTGTGGCCGCGGAGCGTGAAGGTTTCATGAGTCATAAAGGGTTTTCCGCCCTTATTTTTGTAAAGTAAAGTCAGCTATGAAGATCTACCCATGGTCCGCAGACCATGGGATTGTATAAAAAGAGCCATGTAAGCTCTAAGAAGGTTTTTGGAGTCATAAGTTGAAGCATGAGGTCTGATAAAAGTCCATTGTTATTGTTGGCTCCGACTAGTATAGTTGGATTTAACATATGTGGAAAAATATTACATTCTGCTTTGAAAATTCCTATGAAAGATATGAAACTGTCAGTCGAGTAGGATCTCATAGTGTTTCAAGAAGCAATGAGGCACATTTGATATTTTTTTATTGATGATATGATCCTTACAGGTCCAAGGACATTCATACAGATATATTCTCGTTTGCGGGAAGCCTTTCCTAAAAATAAGGATTATCCTTTTGGTGGTAAGTTCCTCATTCTTGTGGGGGACCTTGGGAAACTACCTCCTATTAAGGATAAACCCCTGCATGAAGGTAGGATATCAGAGAAATTTTTGTGGAAAAGCTTCAACATTGTTGTGACTCTGGACAAAATTTATAGCAAGCAAGGAGGCGATCTGAGACAGGCATATTTTCACAATCTTTTAACCAATATTATAAATATAGAGGCTTTTTCTTATTGATTTGGATATTCTTATGATGTGTGTCGATATTTTCTTGGATCGATAGGAAAGGAGTTTATTTGATTGTTCACGACACTTGTTGGCAATGAATAATCTCGTTAATTTGCACAATCGAAAAATTCTTAAATCATCACATTGTCATGTTGCAAGATGTGTTATGGAATGAAGTAGAAGAGCATAAATAGGTGAAAATGATGATGATGTGCTAGAGCATAAATTGTTTCTATGTCGTGGAGACTGCATAATGCTACCATGTAATTTGTAGATTGAGGCTGGGTTGGTTAATGTTGCTCTTTGGTATTGAAGATATCGTATTTTCCCCTGGTTCAAAGTTGCCACATATTCCAAAATTCATACAGTTATTTTTGAAAAGTACTCTAATGTTACATTTGATAGGGACTGCCCAATTTTTGTATCCCACGTTTGATTGTGAAAAAGATTGTCTCAGTATAAATATTTGTCATCATGGACCATGGTTAACCATGTTTATTTAGGGGTTTACAATACATTTCTTAGGATTTATATACAGAATATTTATAATATGCCTTAGCTTTACTATTCCCTTTGGTTTATAGTAACAATCCCTTGGTTCCATTAATATAAGGGTACATATTTCAAGGGTATAATTTTTTTCACACGGTTAGAATATTACTCCTACGGTTTAATGTAAATCCCTTGGGTTTTTTGTAGTGTCCCATAATAATAAATAATATAATATAATATTAAATAAATAATAAACAATAAATAAATAAATAGTAATAGTAAATAAATAATAAATTAATAAATTATTACATGCACTAAATAAATATAAATAAGAATAAATGAAAAATAGTAAAAATCAATAAAGCTATCAAAAAGTAAAAACAAAAGAATAAAACAAGAAAGCAGTAAAGTTGCATGTTGACACATGGAGAGTGTGCATGTGGTTCCCCTTCCAATGTTTGCTCTATTTAATAGATGGGGAGGAAGGTGAGAGGCATTCCATCATCCATCCTCTTGGGAGGATAGTGTTGTGAGACAAAGGATACCCTCGCAGTAGTACGTTGATTGAGGGCTCGGTGGTGGCCCATTGTAGCAAGATTTTGTGCAATTGAGCCTACGATTGGGTGGCGAGTCGTCCCCAAGACTTTGGTGCAGGTAACAGAATTCAACTAGCGTTCAACTAGCATTCCACAAGTAAGTTGTCTCTCTACCCATATATTTTTGAAATTGATGTTAACTAGTTGATAAATTGCTTGTTGATTATAAATCGCTTAATTAATCTAATTAATTATGAGTTGTTATTTCAGGGCTATTACATATGGTATCAGAGAATGGTTCAACTCTTAGGCCTATAGACATTTTAATGTAGAAAAATTCGATCTAAATCTTTTAACGAAAAAAAATAAAAATAAAATAAGAATAAGAATAAGAATAAATAAATAAAAAATAAAATCTAAAAAATAATAATAATAATAAATAAAATAAATAAACAAAAAATAAAAAAATAAAAAATTATCGTTGGGCTACGACAATTAATATTTCCTGGTACAAGCGATCTGCGTTTTTTTATTGCAATTCTCGATAGATTTTTAATATGTGCAAGGGTTTCTTTATTATTACTTAGATTTATTATACATGGTACAGTCAATTGTTGTTTTCTTAATTTCGCTTTTAATTTCACGGCATGAATGAGATTGGTTTTTGTTCATGCTTTCCTCATAAGCATCGATAGAATTTAACATGCATGGATTTCATTGTTTCCTATATTGTCGTTATTTACAGTTTAATTTTGTTGTTAGAGGTCATGTTTTGTCCACAATTTGGTCGATTATCGCTGAACTTCCGCATGGCAGTGTAGTTAAACTGTCCTAAAATATATTGGCAACATTTGTTTCAATTCTGGAGATGGAAGATTTTTGTTGCTGCAACAGTTCCCCCAAGTTATTAGTAGTGTGCTCCTCTGCAATATTCCTGCCCTTACGCATGCACAATGTTTGTGTATTTCATACTATCTCCACTGAGCTATTGGCCCAATTTTGTTACGTATTTTTTTTTTTATGAATGATAATGTGCAATTTTAGATTGTAATGTAGTTTTTGCCTGGTATGGAGGTTTAGTATATCTCGTCAGTGGTCTTGTGCATCGGATGGTGATTCTATGCATTAATTAAACAAATTGCAGTATATATATATAAACCACATGGCAGTATATTTTAGTCTTAGTGGAAAAATTGTACATATTTGGAGTAGTTTGTTTGATTAAATGTCTGATTTTCATTAGGATTAATTTATTGCTGATATTTCATTCTTGAGTTGCATGCATTTTCTTCAATTGAAATTGGTTAGATATTCTGTGAAATATTTGCAACAGAAATATACCACAACCAATAACTGGGAAGATACCTCCGAGAGGAATGCACACTGAGTAACCTAAGTCTGCCAAATTTTGAGTTTGATCCCTGAGTTTTGGGATCTCAAAATCAACATCATCGGATTCTTTGCTTGTATTTTCCTGAAAGAAAAGATCCTTGAGCTATGTCTAGCTATATGCCCTTACTAACATCTTGTTTTACGATTACACTAAGTTACAGTTATCGACATGAAAACATCGGAAATGAGGATGAATGGTTTATGTTCAGATTGCCAAGGTCATAAGGTTAGCTAAAGCGTAAAGCATATCATTCAAAATAATGAGTCATTATCATGTTTGGATACCGCGTTAATCGTTTTCAAAATAGAAACCCAAATTTTAGAGTTATGGGTATTAAACTTTTTTTTTTTTGTTTTTTTCCACAGTCCACCTATTGTGGCTTCTTTCTTTTAAAAGAAATTTATTGGCAGTGAGTATAATTTATACATTGAACAACTCATTCCACAATAGCAAATTCTCTTTTGATTGATAATTGAAGGAACCTGGTTGCACAGTGGCTAGATAAATATATCTCATACTAGCGATGCTCTGTCTCTAGATACATAGTGAGCAATACAACCAACCATTCCCGTCTTTTCTGTATTATATTAGGTCAAGTTAGCTAAACACCTTCCATCATTACATAATCCGACTGAGTTACAACTAATCTGTAAAAAAAACATAAAAGAATGCATAGAATATTCCTACATGGTATTTATGATGTTGTAGCATTAACGCAACCAACCTCTACTTCTTAAGCTTTTTTTTTACCTACCCATGCTTTGACTTCTTTATTTGACAGTCACTTAGCTTTGTATACTATTTCCTTTTCATGAATGGGCATTTATGTGAATTTTTACGGCTGTGAGGACTTTATAAAAATGGAATGAAGGTAGAATTTGGAAAGCATCATCGGAATTGGTACATGCTCTAAATGAGATTAGGGAATTATTTTAAAATACTATTTATGAATATTGTTAAGCATAAAATAACAGAAACATCACTTTCCTATTTCTAAAATTTTCAATTTTTTTTGGAAAAAATAAATACAAAAATTTTATTCCAATGTGCATTGGTTGATACAGTTAGTAGTTGTGAAAGTCTGTAAAATTCGATAAGTGGTTATGAACATCTAGATTCTCATCCTTTAATCTCATCCGGAGAAGGATCTCAGATAAATAAGTGAACAAACTATCTATCAAGACCGCCTTCAAATATGAAAGGTCTAAATGTCTCTCGATTTGTTTTGCTTATATTATTTCGTAAATTTTTGTTACTGTCTCCAAATAGTGAGTTTGGAGGCATAAGTTTATGATGTAGTCCAGTGATGATGGGTTGTAGAGAACAAAAATGACTGCAACATCTAAGTCTAAGGAATAGAAAAAAATTCAAGGCCATATAGTTTATTCTCACAATCCTAGAGATGTTTTCACATTGAACACACTTTTCGCATATTAATATTGTGGATTGATGTAGATTTCATCTGGATGTTTTGCTTCCTAAGCCTGACGTCACCCACCAAATTTTCTTTGGCCTGCTGAATCACTGTCTGAGAGTTTTTTTGAATGATTTGTTTTCTTTATGAAGGTTAGTTGAGGTGCATGTTTTCCTACATCCTCATCGGCTATAAATTCTGAATTATTTCTCTCTAGTTGTGGTCACACTTTATGAACTCGTGGATGGTGATAATCTACCCGTAATTAACAATGTATAATTCTCTGAAAGGTAGGTATATTTTCTGTTTATCATCTTATTTTCACATGAATTTTGCCTTGAGAATCTTGTGATACGATGCCATGATGTTAAACATATGATGGTCATTTCTGAACATTGTAAACAACTGAATTTCAAATCCTAAACATTCGTTTCTTGTGATTGAACAATACGCCAACTGACATGATTCGATCCACATTGGATGGCATTTTCCATAAAAAAAATTTAGGACTATTGATATGGTATACTGGCATGTTTTTGTGGTGGAAAAAATCAATTTTAAAATCTGTGCGGCTATCAAAATTTGAAATCAGCCTGTAACAACCCCGAAATTAGCATAGTATTCAGGGTGGGGTCACTCCTAAATTCATCATGAATTGTCACAGCATGAGTATGTAAAGTTACGCATCTTCTCAACAGCTAAGCTCAAATTTGTAGGCTCGAATGCCCACTTTATATGCAGGTTTAGACACAAATTTGCAAGCTGGAATGCCTATTTTTTGTGCCTAAGAGTTTATAGTTCCATAACTATGTGTCACGACAGTTTTTGAATTTCTTAGAGTATTTTAATAAATCTCAAGAATATTCCAGTTCTAGCATGAGTCTTGATATGGGCATTAAATTGACAAATCATAACAAATCCCTGGGAATATCTTCATTTGGATTATATTTGGACGTTATTTCAGATTAGTGAAATCACCGTGACTATCCCGTCAAGATGGATGCATACAGACTATTTGATAAAATGTATGAACGAAAATTTTCAACTGGATGATGATTTTAGGGTTGAGATAGCAAGTGGGAAGCTTTGCCTTTTTGATTCTTGAATCACTTTCACCACTTTGAAATTGCCTGAGAATTTGACTTCTAAAACATTATACTTCCCATTAGCGCTTGTCAAAGGATTATGTATTTGGTTGCATTGGTGTTTACATAAACAAATAACCAAAATTTGAATTAGGACCATTTTTTATTCCAGGGTGATTGCTTTAAATTCAAAGAAAATACATCTCAATTCTGTTTCAGATTTGTGACTCTGTCTTCTTGCTGCCCTATTTGAATGTTGTCCATGTATAATTTAGTAAACACGCTAATTTAAGAGCTTCCTCTGTTCTATTGTTGTCTGAAAATATTTGCTTCGTTTTGATAATATCTCAATACTATTGTCACAGTAAATCACGTAGAAAGTGTTCAACCTATAATAACACCGACTTGCAATGTTCCAATGAATTTGCTCTTTATGTAATTTTAACCTTTATTTGATACCCTGTCTACCTTTATTTGATACCCTGTCTAGCATTATTTGATACCCTATCTTTATCTTTGATACAAATTTGGCATTAGTACATGACAGAGAAAATACTTAATACACAGCATGGTCAAATTCTACATAATAAATGGTTTTCTCAACTTGTGTTATGGAGTGTGGGCCCAAAATTCGTTAAATGCGCTAAACTCACTCTCTGTTGTTTTGCGGAATGGTCAGCGTTGTACTTCTGTTCTGACTTCAATCCTTTCATGCTTCTGTTCTGACTTGTTCTGAGTTCAATCCTTACGCCTACAAACAAAATTGCATACAAGGTGAAACAAAATTGCGTAGGTGAAATAGTTAACGGTCAAGCATGGTGTTTGTTAGTGTTTTTAAGAAGGTGGTTGGGATTATTATTTCCAACATCCCCATTTTATATAATGTGGGCACTAATAGCCCATGAGATGCAACAATATCACTGGCTTTTGAATGATCTTCGGTGATATTAAAGGCCGTACTCTTAAAAAGTATTAAATCTTTATCAAATTTATGGGGCCTTTTTGGTTGGTTTGATTTAGCGATAATTTGAATGTTGAATCACATGGTTTATATAGTACCTCATGAGAGGACCAATACACTAATTTATTTATGAGAGATTTAAATTTATATAATTTCAAAATTTATTTTAGATTTTAAAGTAAAATTGTTATTTCATTTTATAATACTATCATAATTATCAAATTAAATAAAGAAAATTTAGTTAAGAAAATTGTTATATGTTTTTTAATAATATATATACTTTTAGTTATTATGTTTATTATGATGAGATATCTTATCTCTCATCAATAAGTATACATGACCATTTTTAATTTGTAAATGTCGGAAACAAGACTAATAAAACTCAGGATGGCTACTAACTTATTTCAAAAATCATCATAACTTTCTATTAAAGTTGAACTAACTAAAACATATAAAATTGTAACTTTTTTATCATAAATATTATTAGAAATTTACATATAAAATTGTAATTTTCTGATCATAAATATTACTACAAATTAGTCCCAACAATTCAAAATGTTTGAAGTATATACATAGGAAAACAAATCATTTTCAAAACACTATTTTTATTTTAACATATGAATCTAAAATTTTGATTTTATGTTACGGATTGTAATTAATATGAAAAGTTAATATCAATCATTTTCAAAACACTATTTCTATTTTAACATATGAATCTAAAATTTTGATTTTATGTTACCAATTGTAATTAATATGAAGAGTTAATAGGAAAAGCTTAAAAATTGAAAAACTATCTTTCAACTAAAAGATTAACCAACAAAATTGTAATTAATATGAAAAACTATCTTTCAACTAAAAAATTAACCAACCAAAAGGTTTTGATAGCAGTAAAATATTTATTTTGATAATAGTAAAGTACCAAGTATTATTATATTTTACTTTAGTTAATTTGATTGATGTTACCTGCTCTAAATTCCTTTCATAATAAAGAAACAAATTGATCGAAAAATATTAAATGTAATTCATTAAAAAACACGGATTTTGAATTCATAGCATATGTCAATCTGATTATGCAGTAAGGGATAAAGAGATTGGGTTATAATATGAAATGCCAAATAAGGTCACTCAATCGTCTGTTAATATATTTTTAATATATGAAATGCCAAAGAGCACAGACGGGAGTAACATAACACGACAAAGGCATTCGGTTATAATATGAAATGCCAAATAAGGTCACTCAATCATCTGTTAATATATTTTATAATATATGAAATGCCAAAGAGCATAGACGGGAGTAAAATAAACGACGGCATTAGCCATTCTCAAAACCAAAGGTTAATGGGTGAATTTAATAAATTATCCAAATCTATAGCAATGATTCAAAATGGTTTAATGCTTTGGTAACCTTACTGTAGTTTTATAGGGCTGAGATTTCAGATATTTTTTTTTTATATTTTTTTTAGTTATAAAAAGGTAATTCGTAAACTAACATCTAATATGACAGTTCTTATTTCAGACCCTATAGAAACATAAATGAGCGCTAAGTAACTGTGACAGGACATTTGTGCATCTGAAGGCATGCTACATATGCATGAAAGCCATACATCTCCACGCATATTCCGGCAACTCGATCACCCTACCTCCGGCAAGCTCCAACATTCAATGTATCTGCGACCACTTTCAGACCTGTCCCGTCTCCTCCTGCAACCTCCGTTGGCTTCCTTGTCTACCACCATTTTCCAAATTCCGTTTTATTTTGAATTTAGTAAAGGCACTAAAGGAATTCAAATTTGAATTTTGAATTTGTAAATTTGAATTTTGAATTTGTAATTTCGTTCCGTCCATATTTTATTTGGTTATAAGGCGGCTTTTTGGCTCGTGGTTCATGTTTGTTTGGGTCGTGGTTCATTCTGTTACTCCATTCTGCTGCCATTTATGCACCGACTCACACTTGTTGTGATCCACATCATCTGATGCTAGGGTTTGAATAGTGTGGTCCAGGTTTCTCTAGGACGGTTAAGGGAAACCGTCCTTCCCTCCAGCCCCATGAACGCATTGTTCCTCTAACTCCCATCAAGTTCTACTCTGCAACGTCTCGCTAGGTTTCCTCTTCAGTGAGCTTTGTCTAAATGGTAAGATCACTTACTGCTTTTCTTGGTTCACAGTTGTTTAGTGTCATTATGGTTTTGCTGAAGTATTTCATTGTAATCATTCTATAGCCACAATGGCCGTTCTCGGCAATGGTAACTCAACGACGGTGCAAGTTATTCCTTCCACAAAGTTAAATATTAATTTATTTTTTTATTTGTTATCTTGTAGCTCGGCAAGGTGTTCAATATTTTTCTTGCTTTCAATGGTCTTGAGGGTGTCAGGGTTCAACTTTCCCTACATAGTTCCTCTCTCAATCTTTACAGGTATTACTCTTTTAACATTTTTCAATGGTCTTGAGGGTGTCAGGGTTCAACTTTCCCTACATAGTTCCTCTCTCAATCTTTACAAGTATTACTCTTTTAACATTTCCCAAGTTAAGTATTTCAGGTGGACGCTCTGAGATTATTTGTAATATGTCTCTTTATTTGTTTGCAGGTTTGGAAGGATTCTTGATTTTCCTTCTTATTTTCCAGTGGTCAGCTCAATCCGTCCTCTATTAATTCCAAAATGTTCCTTGTTCTAGGTTAGGAGCCTGACTTGCATGGTTTACTGGCTCTCTGCATGTAGTATTAGGTTGATGGGCCATCAAATATATCTCCCAATTACTTAAATGGATTATGTATATTTTTGGTTGAATTTTAACAACCATACAAAAATCCCTCTTGGGGTTTCTTTTACTTTTAGCCCCCTTGAATGTTTCTATCACGGTCTAAGTAACTTTTTAGGGTATTTAAATGTGGTACTGTTACAGAAGTCAACATATATTTTACTCATGTGGATTCTTAGTATTCAAGTTTTGATTAAAAAATTGTATTTACAGTAGAGGTTCTCTTTCCTGTTAGTTAAGAAACTATTTGTTTTCTTAAGGAATTATATGGACTGGGATTATCAAGTTCATATCAAGAATATTATTTATGATTCATGCATTTTGTACTCTTTCCATTTTATATTGTTGGTAAATGGTTAAGTTATTTTCCTTCTTAAATAGTTACCATCTTGTTTTGAGTTTGATGGGTTTCCCCTAGACTCGTTCGAGGGTAATATTGTTCGCAATCTTCTATCTTGGCCTTACTTGGGATTCTTTACCCATCCATGATTCTTCTCTGTGGTAACAACATTTTTTTTTGGTAACTGCATATGACATTGTTCTCTGTCACTCAGTGTTATATGTTTATATATTGGCTACAAACATTCTCTGTTCCGTATTGTGTGTTTTGCTAGCACATATTTTAGGAATTCGTTGTTTTTTTTTACCCGCAATGCAGGGTGTTGGATCTTTGAGTTTCTTTTGAGATATTCACCTACATGTTTGTTTATATTATTTTTATTGTTTTAATCATCTACTTATATAGATGCTACAGAAAAAAACCACATACATTTCCTCAGTTTGGTTCCACATGACTCTGGTGTAGTTACTTATTAACGTGGAGAGGGACTATTTTCCAAGGAATCCATTGGCTCACCGTCAGAAAACTAACCATCGAAACCCTCTATAATTATTTTCAACATATTTTGGAAGTCATGTATGTTGAAAATATGTAATTCCAACTGCCCGCGCGGATCAGCAGTCAACGGGAACTGAAAACCACCGCAGGAAATCTAAACTGCCCGGTCTCATATCACACCACCCTTCAGCGCAAAGTAGTTTCCGTGCAACGAGCTCCGATGCAATTAGGAGCTGACAACTGTCCAGCAGCCTGACATTAGCAAGTCACATCCGTCGGAAGGTAACTTCCAGTCTTCTTACCCTATCCGATATCCATCCGATCATGTTGCCTCTCTCTCCGCCGTTTGATTTTCTGGAAAGCACTCCGCCGTTTAAACCTGTGCAAGGTACATACGGGTCTGTCGAAATCAATGATGCGTGGACCATAACCCATACGTTAAATTAAAACCATGTCATAATATTTTGGTAAGGTATTTAATTTTTTTTACGGCAAAGTTAAAGTAGGAGTATGGGCGTAAGTTTAATATTATTTCTTTTGTTTTATGTTTTAAAATTGGAGCGTTGACTCCATCTTTGATATACATGAAATATCGCACGGGGATTAAAAAAAAGTGTGCGTAATGTAATTTTGCATATGAAGAAAATGTAAAACAGGGTCCGCAGCACTCGTGAAAAACCAGAGCGTAAATATTTTATGGCAAGGGGAGGATTGCACAGAGGTGCATGAATATTTGTGGTTTGTAATGAAAAAGGGATTTTATGTAGCAGGGTAATGTTTTTGGATTGTAATGTAAAAATTGCACAGCAGTGCAGGAGGAGAAGTAAATGAAACCAGTGGGTT
>APFE031078145.1:169073-197338 GCA_000404065.3 Pinus taeda | reverse complement strand
ACAATGTGGTTCGTATCTTCTCATATCCAGGGCTCTTGTACCCTCTTGGGGCTTCATTCAAACATTTTACCATCTTTGCCCAGTAAGGAGATCGCACAAGGTTAAAGGGAAGGCCATTTGCATAAATGCATTCAGCTACAGCTGCATCTGCTATCTCTCGAGCATCATTATTAAAAGTCTTCTCAAGCGGTCCCAATTTTGACCGCTTTGACCCAACACCTCCATAAGAATAAAGTGGAGGCTTTGATGAAGATCCCAACCTTGTTGGGTGTTTTAAATGGGAGACAGGATATGCTTCATTTGCTTTAGCATCTGCCTCCTCTTGTTCTCTCTGATATTTTGCAATTTTTACCTTGCTTAAACCATTTCCATCTTTCCCATTCTCTTTAGGTGGGCCACTACATATGCGAATCCCATTGTTTTTTAGCCCAAGCAAATGTGCTTTAACCCGTGTGTATGACCCCTTAAACTCCTTTTGGCATTCACTGCAAACCCATGCCAATGATCCACCTCCTTGGATCCTCCCAACAGTAGTTACATATTTCCAAAGTGGTGACTTTGGATCAATTTTCTGGGTTGATTCAGTTCCCTGTGCAACTTCCTCTGCCTCATTAATGGCTGAACTTGAAGTTGCCATGAATGATCAATGATGTAAATGAAACTGAAAAAAGAAAATTGACAAATATGATAATATTAGTCTTCAAAGTTCAAACTTCAGATATGTATTTAAAAAAAGTTATTTGGTCATTTCTGGATGTTAATAAAATAATAAAATTATCTCATCATTTAATAAATAATATATATGTAATAAAGTTATAAACAGTTTGCAATATGAAATGGAAACTTTGCAATTGCATGCTTACATGCTTTGTCTCATTTCAATTTTGAAGGCTGTAAATTGTAATGAAGAGAGCTCACACAAGTATTGGTAATAATTAGAGAATTAATATGAATGGTGCAACCCTGACCTAGTTCGTGAATTCCTCAACCCACTGAAGCTTGATACAAACTCTATTCACAAACAGTGATAACAGAAAATTTGACCAACGGTTTTCCTTATGTACAAAGGAAAAGAAAGCCATTAGAGGTCTTAAGCACAAACCTTTTGTAATCTTCACTTTCATTTAAAAGACAGCTGAATAAATTCAATGATCAAGTTACTAACACAGACTAACTGCTCAAGCTAGCACTTTTTTGTCCCCGTTCACTTTTGAAACAGCAACAAATTATGTATAGGGAAAGGTACAAGCAAGAAACAAATAGTAAACAGAACACTTTACACTTTTAGGCTAGGACTTTTATAATTGTCTGCTTCTGAGTTCATTCATTATATACTATAAAGTTATAAACAAAACCAAACACATACAAGATGTTCACAGATAAATATGGCTCATTCTATGACTAATAGTTCTGATCCATGTATTTCAGATTCCAACAATTTTCATAGAACAAGATAATATAAATCAGAAAGCCGCTACAAAGAGATCAAAGAAAAATATCACAATGAAACCTTTGCTATGAACAAATCAACAGATGGAATTAATAATATAATATTATAATATTCACTACACATAGTTGTAAAACTCTGATCAGGTGCCAATACACCTTTCTCAATGTTTGTCAGTTGTGTAGGAAATACCAGATGCTAGTTGGATGCTCTCATCTTTTCAATCTGTGTGCAATTGTACTTAAAGTGCCCCAAATTTTATATAGATGCCGCATCACATCGAGACATAAATAAGAAATGAACCAAATTCCAAAGGAGGTAGAAGTTTTGAAATCATGGATTGTGGCCATGATTCACCAACTTTAATAACAAACATCTCCAAAGCCATAATTATGACTGGTTATTGTCCGATCCCTTTTACCTAGCTTCAGGGTAAAAAGCAATTCCAAACAAGCTTTTTGCAAAACAAATTATGAAGCAGCTATGAATCATAGCAAGCTTTCACCATGTTGATGCTGCAAAGCATCAACAAGACATAACAAAGTTTTCTCCATTTTGATTTTACACTGCACCTAAAGGCGACAAGACAGCACCTTACAAATTCCTGTGGAAGGTAAATATCATGACCTGTTTATATAGAAGCAGGAACATTCACATCTGCAATACAAAGAACTGCTTAATGAATGACTACAAAAATAAATTCAAGACACACTAGATTACAAAATCATCACTAGAGTTTGTCTACTAGGCGTATGGATTATTTTAAACAGCATCTGTACATCCAATGACTGACTATACTTATGGTAATTAGATTAGGCATCCATGTTCCACACCCTGATATTAACAAACCATTCCTCTTTCGTCCCTTTCCAAAGTTTCTGTCTAACATAAAGAGCAGGAATATTTCCAGACTATGAACTATTAGAATGGCCTGGTTCTTGTCAAGACCTTCTGTCTTCCTTTTAGAGAATTTATCTCTAGCATCTAGGACTGAAATATTACCATTCACTATGAACTATGTCAATGCTTTCAATGATAACTGATAAGCCTTGAACTCTAAAACTGTTGACAAAATATATGGAATACGTTGGCCATACAATGAAATATCTGCCAGATCTGTGCAACAGTGTAATGGCATGCTACAGTGCACTGAAATTTGATAAAAGCAAACTACTTATACAAACTACAAGTTAAACGCATTTTTTCTCAATAATTTGTGATACCAAAAGGATAATTTGTGATAATTTGTAATACTATTGCACCAGTCCTGCGTTCTAAACTAGGCATTTGAATGGCAGGACATATGCTGCCGATACAAGTAGCTCATGACAAATAATGAGAAATAATCGGTGGGTATAGTTAATAACTAACTAACCTCACGGTCCTCACGTCGCACGAAAACTCCGGCGGAAGCAGCTGTGTTTCAACAGCAAATGGCGGCAGCAGCTGTTGAAACTTGAAAGTTAAACCCACGGCGGAAGAAACTGAACTGAAGTCTGAAGACTGAAAGCGAATGGCGGCAGCACGAACGGGAACTGGAGTCTGGAACAGCAACTAGCGGCGGCAGCGGGGGCAGCGGAGGCAGCGGGTAAAACAAAAAGTTAAATGGCAAATGCGTTAGGGTAAATAGGGTAAGTCCCGACGGTAGGTAAAAATGTAAATGAGAATGTAAAAACAAATCTAAAATCTGTTCCCGGCGGCTGTGCTCTGATACGTATCAATTTTTCATTAAAACGTTTAGAAATTTCCGAATACGTTTTTAAAAACCCTAAATACGGATCCGAAATAACTGAAACGTATCAGGTTTTTGCTGAACGGGAGGGTTTTCAGATAAAAACGTCAGAAAAACGGCGCGGGAAATTCAAAAACGTATTTCAATTTACAAAAACGTATTTACAGCGTTTTTTTGCCGTTTCAGTGCCTGAAACGTTTCAGATCCGGAAAACGGCGTTTTTGCCCTGTAGGGAGCCGTTTCCGGTAACTTAGAAATAAAGTGCTCACCAAGAGGAACTTAATGATGCAGCTTCAGGACAAATGCCAAACCATGGAGCTGGCTATAAGCAGGTTCATGGTTAAATTTGATGCTTTGAGGTAGAAAGGTCTGCCAAATCCCTTGGTAATAAATGACAAATTAATGCCACATGAAGACTATAACAGGAAAATCAGAGAAGTGGCAAGTGATCAAGCCAATAATTCCTTTATGAAAGGGATGCCTATAAGAAAAGTTCTGTACTAGACTTTTGAGAACCTATTTTACCTCCAGCATGAGGTAAAACACCTTTTAGTGAACAAGCCCACTTTTGCAAGATACATAGAAGCAGATGAAGTCTACAGAAGAATGGTAAATATTAAATTACCAGGCACAGAGACTTGGGAAAAGTTAAATGATTTACTATGAAAATGCAAGGTAAAAGTGGATACAGAACAGTGAAAGAAAAGCAACAGGTCAACCCAGTCAAAGAGTATCAGTTAAAGGGCAAAGTAAAAAGAACAGTCAGCGTGGAAGACCAACAGCAAAGGAGAAAAAAAAGCAAAAGATCAAAGCATAAGACAACAGAGCCAAATAAACAGGGACAACTTGCAATAGTTACATATCTGTCTCTATCTTCTTGCATGAAGATATTACCTTTTCCTAGAATAATTCCCAAGACAGTTTGGGATATTTTGTAATAAGTTTTTATATAAATACTTCATAATTCGAAGTATAGAGGGTGGATTGCTATAAATTTCTATAGTTGTATTGATTTGAAACCTAAGGGTTCATTGTACCATTTTTTCAAGTCAGCAGACTGGACTGAGTAATAAAGACATTGCATTACAAGATCCATGTGTTGGGCGACTTTAGTGAAGTATTTTTTGTTTGTCAAATTGTTATTTTCTTAAGTGTTTAACAAACTTGCATATTATCTAAATTGAATGAAATAATTGGAAATTTATTACAGAATTTGTTTAAGTACACTCTGTCTTGAACAATTAAATCATTTTAATGTTTTCTTCTGATATCCAGTAAGGAATCCTTCATTGCTCCCTAGTTTTGATTGACCCCTGCCATTCCCCTCATTATCCGGTTTGAGGAACCCTTAATTGCTCCTTGGCCCCGATTGAAAACCACTTCACCATCCAGCCTAAAAGATTTGAATTCACTCAACTACCTTGCCCTGTAAACACTATCTTTAGAACTTGATCCAGTCCCGTTTTCTTGACACTTGACCCCATAGCCCAATGGTAAAAGACATCCCTCTATTCATCCAAGTCAGTAATTCCACCACCAAATCAAAATCAAAACCCAATCAAAGCTTAAATAACTAGCCTAAAATCAATTAACTAAACAAAGTTAAATCATAAGGAGAGAGCCCTCTCTGAGTATTAGGAAGGCTAGATCCTGATCACAAAAGTAGGTTTGTGGTTACCTCTATTATTTCTTTCATAACAACTCTAGGGAAATTTTAGAGTGATAACAGGCCCATAGTCAAGATCCCATTTGTAATTATCAATGTGAATAACAAAGAAACTATTGAAAATATTATGCTTTTCCTAACTTGAATTTAATGTGTATGTGAAGCATGCTAGAATCTAATAAAATATATAAAAATGAACGTGAATGGCCACATTGACAAGACAAGGGGCTATGGCTTAACGCACGACAATTAGGGCAAGAGAGAGAGAGAGTGTGTAGGGATTGTTACAACAAAATCTCACACTTAAAGCTCACGTATGAGACCTGTTTTTCAAGAGGGGGCCATTGTCACCTTACCAACTCTCTTTACACTTATAGTTAGCTCTCCTTTGACTCAATAGGGGTTCTTCCCTATATAGGATTGTTGGGGTTTTTTGGTGCTTTGAAGGTAACTTAAGGATTTGAGTTAAAAGGGTCAAGAAAGGTCCCCAATCAAATGCAATCAAGAAATTACAAGGTGATTTCAAAGTGTAAACCTCGATAAAATGATCTAAATGATTTTTAAAAGAAAAAGGTGATATGGATAGAAGATTAGTGCCTTAGCTTGCCATTATATTTTTGGGGTATATGGGGTGGAGTAGCACACTTGGAAAGAAATGGAGTAGATGTAGGTTCAAAGACTAGGGAAAACCCACTTTTCTACCTTAGAGGTTTGAACTAGGTGTCCTATAATCTTTAAAGATGGAATGAGGGATCTCCACTAATGTCATCTCAAAAGAGCTTGATGAGAGTTTCAAAGAGGCTTGAAGCAGATATAGCTTCAAAGAGTAAGGAAGACCTACTCGTGTACCCTAGACGTTTGGGGTAGGCATCTTACAATCTTCAATAATGGTATATGGGAGTGAGCTCCACTTAGGTCATCTCACAAGAGCTTGGTGGACACTTTGTCGAAGAGAGATGATGGAATAAAAGTTGCCATCCAACACTTACCATCCTCCATTAACAA
This sequence comes from Pinus taeda, assembly GCA_000404065.3. Classification (NCBI taxonomy): domain Eukaryota; kingdom Viridiplantae; phylum Streptophyta; class Pinopsida; order Pinales; family Pinaceae; genus Pinus; species Pinus taeda. Next base: position 191,488 of record APFE031078145.1, on the reverse strand, counting down.
AAACCAAGGAAAAGATAACTTTGTTTATCATGCATGCATCCAAGGTCTACCATATTCTTCCATGAAAATAAGACTATCCACATCAACAAGGTCTTCCTCATCAAGAACTGCTATTATGCATCAAAGAGAAGAAAACTATCCACATCAACAAAATCCTCCAAGAGGTCGCTCTACTTATTCTTCCATAGCCAAAATCAAAGAAAAAGAGAAATTTTCAGAATTTTCAGAATTTTCAGATTCCTCCCCCAATCCAACCATGAGAAAATGAGAGGAAGTGCACCTCTATTTTTAGAGAATGTGTTCCAAGTTCCTATACATTAAAATATTAATTTTGAGGGCTAAAAGCACCTAATCTACCTTATGGAGGGGTAACAAGCCCTCTTGCCTAATTAAATTATCCAAAGAAATACGTTGTAGGGGATTTTTCAAGCCACATGTACATATTTTACACCTACTACCCTTAGAAAAGGGGGACACTTTAAGCAAAGGCTTGTGCTCATAACATTTAGCCGTTCAAGTTCCTTCAACATACATAAGTCTTCAAACCCGATATCAACAAACCTCTAAGCCTTCTTCAAATGTGTGTTTACAACCCCCCCCACCAAAAAGCTCCTTTTTTCTAGGCAATTACACCTTTAAGGGCTGGCTTTGCAAGCAAATTACTCTTGCAGGTAAGCTTCGATTACCATTATGTATTCCAAATGATAATGCATATTCTTATAGGTTGTTCCTAGACCTATTATAGGTTGTTGCCCTTAAATTTGTCTTCATCACGAGCTCAAGCACATCAGATATAGTCCATACAACATCATCCAACAAATGGGTCTTTTTGGTAAGCTCCGATTACCATTATATATTCCAAATGATAATGCATATTCTTATAGGTTGGTCCTAGGCCTATTAGAGGTTGCTGCCCTTAAATTTGTCTTCATCACGAGCTCAAGCACATCAGATATGGTCCATACACCATCATCCAACAAATGGGTCTTTTATGCCTTCACGGTTGAATGTCCCACCTCAACTTGGCTTTCATGATGTGTTGAATGTTAGCTTAATTGAAGTTGTATAAGGCACCTCATTTGGAGGACTCTATTCTAGTGACACATTCAGAGGCCAAAATCTCAAATTTTTAGCCTTCCCTTCTTGAAGATACCCTTATTGATGTCTACACCATATGCTCTAGTCGTTGTTGAATTATGTCTTATGTGGTGGACCATAAAGGCACTTTGTCCACTCAAATCCAAGTGGTTGTCCTAGACAACAATGGAGCAACACTATCACCATCTTCAACGAAAGTTGGGGCTTATTTCGTCTTTGCAAGGGGGAATTAGGGAGGCTTAGTCTAGTGAACATGTGTTAACACGTATCATATTTATACTATATAGATTTTATTGATTACTCACTCACTTCATATATTTTCTTGGAGACATAGTCAAACATGATCACTATCCCATATTTTTTACTCTATATATAGTAATGCAAATCTAGTCAAGTTGATTGCTACAAAAGGGTTTTGATTGCGTCGACAATGAGGGGAATGCAAGAAGTTAAAGCTATTAAAGACATTCTTAAGTCTATAACTGTAATGTAGATATGGATTATGCAATTGAAGAAGTGTTTTAGGAAAGGCTGCTAGTTGTTTGTAGCGCATGTTAAAGCCAAGTGATGTCGGGCCTAGGCTTGAAGACTTCTTAGTCTTATGGGAATTTAAGGATGTGTTTTTGGAGGAATTGTTGGGATTACTTCCTAAAAGGGAATTTGATTTTGCAATAGATCTTGTTCTATGGGATGAACTACTTTCTAAAGCACCACGTCTGATAGACACACTAGAGCTATTGGCATTGAAAAAGGAATTGCAAGAGTTTCTTGATAAGAGATATGCCAGGCCAATTATCTCTACATAGGGAGCAACAATTCTTTTTGTGAAGAAAGGGGATGGAATATTAATGCTAACATAGATTACAACCTACAAGGATTGACTGAAGTAACTATCAAGAGTGAAGTAGTCATTCTTACTATTAAGAATAAGATGACATCACTTTCTTAACTAAATTAGAGCAAAAGTCTTTTTCTAGAAAGATATAATTTTTGGTTATTATTAGAGCTGGGTTCAAAGATGAAGACATATTCATTACAACATTTAAGATGTGTTACAACATCATTTCTAACAAATAATGTGTTTAATGAGTACTTGGACAAATTCGTTGGCAACTTGCGTGGAGAATCCTTCCATTCTAGTTAACCATTGACAACAATCTATTGTAAGGGATTGAGGAAACTAGATGTGTGCAAGCGGGCACTTTAACCTTGAACCAACCACTAAAAGCCTAATATTTAGCCATGTATTAGTATAATATGGAAAGCTAATAAGCTCAACTATCGTGATATATACCAAATCAAAAGAAGACAAGGAATATTTGTGGTTTGTTTTAAAAATGTTGAGATAATATAAGCCCATAAGCAAGTTCGAATTACATTAGAAGCAAGTTCATTATTTAAGACATATCATCTCGAAAGTTATATTAGTTGATCCATAAATGATTAAGGCAATCATGGAGTGGCCAACTTCAAGGAAGTGTTCCTAGTTTATGGTCTTTCTTGGCTATATGGCCTATACAGGGGAAAGATTGAGCTTCAAGAAAGAGTAAATGATCTCATCGATACACAAATGTATAACTCTTTAGGGATTTTGATTACACTTATATCCATAACTATAGGAATTGGATTTGAGCTTTTTCTAGTCTCTTTTCATCAATGGACCTTTGACGTATATGGAGTGCGTGAGATCATTCATGTGTCTTATGGGATACTACAATATTTCAAATTGCTTATTTTGTTATTTTACTTCAAAAGAAGGGTGAGAAGTTCAAGTGGATGCTGGAGGGCAAAGAAAGTTTCCAACTGTGAAAGGGACTTCTTATTGCTGTGAAGGATTTGGGGAAAGCAAAACTCCTTCCCCATGATAGACATTTTGTGTGCTATGAGTCAAAGAAACACAAGGAGAATGTGATGAAATATCATACATGACTTAGAGCTCATTTTGGTGGTTCTATATAGAAATGTGGAGACACTACCTTACTTGTAGGAAGTTTGAGTTGTGAAACTTCTTATTAGTGCATAGGATCGAGCATAACATATATGTGATGAACTATCATAGTATCATTATTGATACATGACTTAGTGCTCATTATGGTGGTTCATGGATAGAAAATGTGGAGACACTCCTTTGTAGGAAGTTTGAGTTGAGAAGCTTCTTATTGGTCCATAGGATTTGGAGGATAACATATCCAAATGAAAATATTATTATGTGTTTTGATGCAAAATAGAAATATTATTGTGTATTAATGTAAACTAAAAACCCTGTATGAATATTGATACATCCAAAGGGTGGAGTCGTCCTTGCCTAAGGACATGTATGCTATGATTTGAGGAAACTCAAGGAAGAATGAGATTAACCATCATACACATGATTTAGATATCATTGTGGTTCATGCACAAAAAATGTGGAGACATGTTCTTATTGGTAGGAGTTTTGAGTTGAGAACAATTAATAACTTGCAACAAAGGACAAACTAAAATGGTATAAAAAGCTTGATCTATGCTATAGGGGTGTTTCATTGAGGATTGTATCTTTGCATCTTGAACTCATTTTGTACTTGAACCTCAATTTATCCTATCTTCATAAATTGAACTTTCTTCATGTGCGTGCGTGGTTGATCAGTATGTCAATATGAAGTGGAACACAACTAGTGCTAGCTATTTGTATTTCTTGTCAATCTTGTGGTTTGGTGATATTGAATGATCTCAACAAAGATGATTGAGGCATAGTTTTCGCATTTTGAACTTTGAGAGATCCAAAGATTGTTGCTGAAGCTCGGTTGTTGTCGCAAAGCTAGAGAGGGTCTAAACCAGTGGTTGTTGAATTTGATCGAGCATGTTCTTTTGAGATATATGAGGTGGAGCTAGCCATGGTTGCATATGAATTTTTGAACAACTTTTATGCATTTTGGGTCCAATATTCTCTCTTAATCATTTATCCATTGCATTCTGGGTTGAAGGTTCTTTTAACCATTTTATCAAGGTGGGGTGTTGATTTAGGGAGTGTGCCAAGTGCTATTGCACATGATCTATCTGTTGCTTGAGTTTAACACAATGTCTTTGTTTTGTTTGTCCATTGCATTCTTGGTAGAATACAATTTTAAGCATTGCATCAAGGTGGTGTGTTGATCTAGATAGTGCGGCAAGTGCTTTTGAAGGCGAGCTATCTATTACTTGAGCTCAACATACTGTCTCTTTAAATTGTTAAAAACATTGGATATTCGAATGGATAGTCAGTTACAATAGATCTTAATATTACCACAACCAATACAAGAGCTATATTTTAAACCTAAAAAGCACATCATTCATGCCTTTTAAACTACTTGAGAAATAAGAATAGAACTACAATAGTAAAAACACAACATAGAACACCATATTGTGCTTGGATCTTTCTATTAGGAGGTTCTTGGGTATTGATCACAATACTTGCAGCATCGTTTTTGTCTAGAGCTATTCAAGGGGATGACATCCTTCTTCCTTGTCATGCTTTGTTTGATATTAGATCAAGGCAACCCTAGATCTATTCATGACCTCTCCAGTGGGTAGACTTACTTCCACAAGATATCTAAGGAGCCTCTATCTTGACTTTCAACATAGACTTCACTACACTGATAGATAAAGTGCTTGTAGGAGGGCTGGAGACAAACTCCCTAGGCCCAAAGTACTACCTCCAAGGTTTCTTCAAGGAATTGGTCATTGATTAGGAGTTTCTTCCCCTTGTCTTCAAGTGTTAGGAGTTATGTCCTCCCTTGGTGTAGTGTTGTCCTTAGGATCCCTCCTAGGATAACACAATTAGGCCTCAACTCTGGTCGGTCTTTGAATGTTCTTCTCAATAAGTGCAACGGTCCCTTCATTGTGATTAAGGACTTAGATCTGGAGACTACTTCCTCTACCTCCCTCTTTGGACCATAGCTTCTAGTGCTAGTTCCAACATCCATTGACATGTTATTGAAGGGTTTTTACCTTTGTATTCTTTTTATTTCTTTGTCTCGCCCTTCCTTTGAGTTCTTTGAAAAACTTCTAATTATGTGCTCTAGGAACTACTTATGCATTGCCACTTTGTACTTTTTTAGTCACATTAATCTTTTGTGGTCATTTGTTGGACACTAATAATATTAACTTATCTTATCATGGACTTGGATTTACCTTGGAAAAACAAGTGAGGGAAAACTCTAGGTAGAAATAAAGGATAATGCCTTGCTTGTATTATTCTTAGGAATTACAATGCAATTACAACAAAAACTAGCAATGGAGTAAATAGACACTATGGCTTGATACAAAGTTCTATATGGTTGGCTTTTTTCTCTCACCTCTGTTTTATTGTTTCTCTCCTTTCCACTGCTTGGATATGGAACAAAAAGGAATGAAACCACTATCCCCTCTTGCTGCTAGGGTTTGTTAATTTTAGGCAACAATGTTATGTTCTATGCTTCAGAGCAATTTTAATTCAATTTCTTTATTAGCCCAATATCAATATTCGGTTTAGCAATCACATCAACATGATAGTAAAATGCAGATAGAACATAAACATAAACAGTAGAAGACAAGCCAAGACGAGAGGACACAAGATGTGGCACCAACCAGGGACAAACCCCAATGTGGGGAAACCCTTGATCAATTCTTCTTATAGTCTTCAATAGTTCAGTAGAGAGAGATAGTACAATTTACAAATCTGATAATTTATAACAACAACGAAAGAGCCCCAACAAAAAAGTCAACGTTGGTCAACTGGGCAGATTTGATCCTCAAAGATTCGGTCAACTTCAGTCAACTTCGGCCTCCAAACAGCAAGATGAAACAACCCTTAGAACAGTCTGAATTCAGCCTAGTCAAAATTTGGTCAAACAGTCAACCTGCGGTCAGCCCTAGTTGCAGTCAACGCTGGTCAAATTCAATGGAATGCCTTGATTTCTATGCCCAAAAATGTAGCTTGCTGGGACATAATTTCTCCACTAAAAATCGCAGTCAAATAGGTCAACGCTTGGTCAAATTGTCCCTAAAATTTGGTCAATGCAGTCAATGCTCAAAACAGAAAATTCGTCCTTCTTTCCTTCCCACGTGTGGAGAGAGATGGTGCCTAGAAATGCGTACCCAATCAATGAGGAGAGAGAGATGTGTGAAGATGAGTGTGTCCAAATGAGGCTAAGTCACCTTCTATTTATATGCAATGTTGAGGATGAATAGATGTGACTATTGGGCTTCTGAGCCTACATGAGTTTGCTGGCCGACCTTCACAATTTGTCCATAACATAAATAAATTCATATCTTCATTTGTACATGTCATTATCGGACGATCTTTAGATCAATCCTACACCTCTCAACTAGGGAGAACTACACCTGCTAGACCACGAAAAATATCAACTCATAAATAAGATGACCCATGTGGAGTTTGGCCCTAGTTGCCAATTTTAACACTCCCTCTCAACTAGGGAGAACTACACCTGCTAGTCCATCTGCCAATCTGTACTATCTCTCCCATCAATGCATGGCTCTACACTGCTCTGCTGAACTATGAAGAAGAAGTGATCGAGAATGTATCATACGATTCTTTACTGACTCGAAGTTGGTCCCAAATAAAAGAGAGTGTCTCATACCACTCTTACTGACCCGAAATCAGTTCCAGTTGATCCTAGATCAATATCGGTCATCCTAGCATAGGGAGTACGGTAGCACACGATGCGTCCATCGATAGTACTATGGTCCCTATCCTCATTTTCATTGGCTAGATGAGAGGTACTTCCCATGAGTCCTAGACTGCATGGGTAGGATGTCTCGGCAGGAGAACGATGAACCACTCATCTTGCCTACATGTCGCCAAGGGGTATCACAGGGGAAGGCTGAACCACTCACCTTGTACACAACAAACCACTAGGGGAAGGCTGATCTACTCACCCTATGGTTGCTCACCGCTCCAAGAAGTAGCCCAAGGCCCCTGGAACTCCCAGAGCTCAATGTCCATCTCATACAGGACCCCCATAAGAGGGTTTCTCCACGACTCCAAGTCGTTCTCAGAAGGCCAGGAATTTGACCTTCCCTAGGGGCTTTGTTAGAATATCGATGACCTGCTCATCAGTCCCAATGTGATGGAGCCTTATTGCTCTTAGTTGTACCATATCTCGGATAAAGTGGTACCTAATATCTATATGCTTGGAGCGATCATGAAACATAGGATTCTCTGATAATCGGATCCCACTATGGTTGTCGCAAAAGATCAAGGTGGTATAGAACACATGTCCAAACAACTCATTGAAGAGCTTCCTCAACTAGACAGCTTCACAGGAGGTCATACTAGCAGCTATGTATTTGGCCTCGACAGTGCTCAAGGCAACTGATTTTTGCTTCCTGCTCATCTAGGATATCGAAGCAGATACCAAGAAAAACAACATCCGGAAGTGCTCTTGTGATCCACCACACTGCTAACCCAATCAACATCAGAATAACCATGCAGCCTCGTATTTTCGGCAGTGTATCTCGGTCTATGAGCAATTGTGCCCCGAAGTTATCTCAGAAGATTCTTGGCAGCAATCCAATGTATATGATGAGGCTCAACCATGTATTGGCTCAATGTGTTAACTGCAAAACATATGTCTGGACGGGATTTCACCAAGAACATTAGTGCTCTTATGAGTTGACGATACTCGGAAGCATTTTCCAATTCAGGTCCAACAACACTACCACATAACTTCTTAAAGTTAAGTTCCATCGGAGTAGTCATAGGCTTGTAGTCCACCATCCCAAGTCTTTCCAATATCTTCACAACATATTTTCCTTGAGAGAGGAAAATCTCACCTGGCTTTTGCCAGACCTCCAACCCTAGGAAATAGTGCATTGGTCCTAGGTCCTTCATCTCAAATTCAGAAGCCAATTCCCTCTTACATTTGTGAATGAGAGGGTCTGCACCTATCAGAAAGAGGTTGTCCACACAAAGTACCAAAATGAGAGGTTTATCATTTTCAAGTTTCAACCTTAAAGGTTTGGATCGGCTTCACTTCTAGTGAATCCCAACTTCATTAGATAGCTATCGATCCTCTCAGACCAACCCTGGGTGCTTGCTTCAATCCATAGAGGGCTTTCTTCAACCTGCATACATGAGACTCCCGATCATGAACCTTGAACCCCTCGGGTTGTTCCACATAGACTTCCTCTTTGATTGAACCATTCAAGAAAGCGATCTTGACATCCATTTGATGTAGGTTCCATCCTTGCGAGGCAGCAAGGGCTATAATCGAGCGGATGGTGGTGCATCGGGCAATAGGTGCAAATATCTCATCGTAATCTACACCTTCGTTTTGAGAGAAGCCTCGAGCAACAAAGTGAGCCTTGAACTTTTCTGCACTTCCATCAGCGCCATGCTTGATTTTGTAGAGCCGCTTAGAGGTGACAACTGATTTGTCCTTGGGTCTAGGAACCACATCCCAGACATCATTCTTCATTTTTCCTTTGCCATTGGTCTTGCCATTCCTTTGATCATTGTTGTTGAAGTTGCCCCTGGAATGATTGTGATCATCGTCATGCGATGTATCCCTTCTATTTGGACACTCCCTTGCATAGTGTTCCCTTCTATTTGGACACTCCCTTGCATAGTGTGGCCAAACTTATTGCAAACAAAGCATCTTCCTTTCCTTCCATTTTTGAATCCCGGTCTTCCTTGACTTTGCTTCTTTGAACTTGCATTGTTCTTCCTCTTGGCAAGAGCGGAGCATGCATCGGGGTTGCTTCTATTAGAAGGCATTTCTTGCTCCACCATTCTTGTTTCTTCTTGAATGCATCTCGACATCAATTCTTCAAACCTTGGAATTCGATCATTGTTGAGTGTAGTGGTTCTAAATACATACCACTCATGTGGAAGTCCTCCAAGGGTGGTGAGAGTAAGTTCCCTGTCAGGAATGACTTCTCCAATCGAGAGTAGATCATTCTTGATCTAAGTAATCCTCAAGGATTAGGATTGCATGTCCTCGTCCTTGCCCTTCTTAATATCTTTCAACTTATTCATGAGAAATAGAATTTGATTAGCATTACTAACCTTGAACATGCCGGTAGATCTCCTTGGAAGTATTCAATTCAATATGTCAATGGAATCCATGATAATCTTCGCTTTGACTTCAGCGCTATTGTACTTGGTCTTCGTAGCAGCTGGTGCATTTGAAGGAGGTTAAAAGATTTTACCCTGCACATAATCCATCACTTCTTTTTCTTCCAAGGTCAAATCAAGAGACATCTTCCATCCATGATAGTCAGATTTATCATGGAGCTCATGGAGCTTGTCTTCAGCCGGGAACTAGGATGAGGAACCCATTGAGTCTTTTGTAATTTGTCCTTGTCCAACAATCTTTGGTGATTGCTCTTTCACTCTTGCTTGCGCTTTGTCTTCACCTCAACTCTGATTCCATGTTAATTTTAGGCAACAATGGTATGTTCTATGCTTTAGAGCAATTTTACTTCAATTTCTTTATTAGCCCAATATCAATATCCGGTTTAGCAATCACATGAACATGATAGTAAAATGCAGATTGAACATAAACAGTAGAAGACAAGCCAAGACAAGAGGACACAATATGTGGCACCAGCCAGGGACAAACCCCAATGTGGGGAAACCCTTGATCAATTCTTCTTATAGTCTTCAATAGTTCAGCAGAGAGAGATAGTACAATTTCCCAATTTGATAATTTATAAAAGCAGCAAAAGAGTCCTAACAAGAAAAGTCAACACTGGTCAACAGGGCAGATTTGACCCTCAAAGATTTGGTCAACTTTGGCCTCCAAACAGCAAGTTGAAACTGCCCTTAAAACAGTCTGAATTCAGTCCAGTCAAAATCTGGTCAAATAGTCAACCTGCGGTCAGCCCTAGCTGCAGTCAACCCTGGTCAAAGTCAATGGAATGCCTCGATTTCTGTTCCCAGAAATGCAGCCTGCTGGGACAGAATTTCTCCACTAAAAATCGCAGTCAAACAGGTCAACGCTGCTGCTCAACACTTGGTCAAACTGTCCCTAAAATTCGGTCAATGCAGTCAACGCCCAAAACAGAAAATTCGTCCTTTGGACGTGTGGAGAGAGATGCTGCCCAGAAATGCGTACCCAATCAATGAGGAGAGAGAGATGTGTGAAGATGAGTGTGTCCAAATGAGTCTAAGTCACCTTCTATTTATATGCAATGTTGAAGATGAATAGATGTGACTGTTGGGCTTCTGAGCCTACATGAGTTTGCTGGCCGATCTTGATAATTTGTCCATAACATAAATAAATTCATATTTTCATTTGTACATATCAGAATCGGACGATATTTAGATCAATCTTACACCTCTCGGAGAGGGGAATCCAAGAAAAATATCAGCTCTGATAAATAAGATGACCCATGTGGAGTTTGGCCCTAGTTGCCAATTTTAACAGTTATAGCTCTCCCTATTAGCTTTTTAGTGTTCTGATTAGGGTTAAGGTCTTGCATACTTTACAATCTATTTGGAAAGTAGACACAACTAGCTCCACACATGAGAAATAAGAGTTGATGTAGCAGGGAATATTTTGATAAGAGTGTCAACGGATGAAGTGTGGGCAATTTGTGGGATCATGTGCTAGAATTTTTTTGTTAGTGGTGTTGTGGGCATGCATGTTGGTGTCATGCAATGTTGTTTCATTGTTAGGCTTGCTGGAGTTGAATTTAAAATGCCATTTAGTCTATTATGTGATTGTTGCAAATTGTGGTAGTGGATACTTGAGATGGTGTTGTTGGGAAGCTTATCAAGTGATGCTATCATTTTTCATTTGATGGGATACACATTCATTTCAACAAATTTCCTTTTGGGTTTTGTTCTTCTTCCAATTTAGTTGGGCACAATGAAGCACATGATTGTGTTTGTCAATTTGCAGCTTTCAATCACGTATTGTTAGAATTTGTCACAGATTTTCATCTTTTGAGTGCCCTGTTTAAATTTCAATATTTTTTATGTTCTCCTCATCTTGAGGAGAGCAAGCATATCTTCTATCCAAGGTTGTCCAAGTAGAACTTTATAGATGTTACCTTCAATATCCATTACCTAGAAGTTTTGTTTTTGAATAGAATCTCCTACCTTACTAGTCATGCTCTTCAACAATACTCGCACCATCTTTGGGTTGGCATCACACATCATCAAGAAGCCATTATAGATTAGTGAGTGAACACATCATGTTGGTGCCTTGATCTACCAGTGTAGGGGACTAGAAGTCTATCGAAGTTGATGAAAGTATGTCTAACTTGATTATTTGGTAGAGAGCTAGCAGATTAGGTGTAGGAGTATCCTTCTTGATCTCAGGCTTATTTAGTGAGGTCAAGATGTAGATCATATTCTTTGTGGATGGAAGGATCAATCTCCGTTGAAACTAGGGGATGGCTGAGGTGTTGAATAAGGTCACAAACATTGCACGATTTGTAATGTACAAGCTAGATCTTTTTATATATTTGTGTCATTTTAGTTTCCTTGTGTATCCATCATAAAGTTGTGTCAGTTGGATGATTTGTGGAGTGTGAGGAGATGGAACATTCATGACATTGTATATCTTAGCAAATTTGTTATTGTTAAAGATTGCAACACTATTATTCTTACCTTAGAGTATCTTAAGGTGTGGGCATTGTAGCATTGGTAGAGGGTTTTGACTAAATGTTTCCATACCCCTGGTGATTGATGCATGTGACAATGTAGACATATGCTTCTTGTAAACCCACGGGTTGATATAGTCATAATAACCTAGTGCACAAAAGATGCATACTCTTTGTTCATCATATTTGAAAGAACAACTAGCTGTAACGTGAATCCACTTACCATATTTAAAACATCTCATAATTTTTCGATGATCTTGAATTTAATTGTTATGATTGCGAGTTTGATTCTGCATTTGTGCTTGCATTTGTTGATATTTTGCCAATTTCGTAGTGTGATGTTATGATGACCAAGTCTAAGATGCTGTCCTTCATAATGGAGGAACATTTGTGTGTGATATGTTGCTCTTGCCAACTGTCGGGGTAGTCACAACTAGAGAGGTGCTAGTACTAGCATTGGATGTAGGGGATTGCAATTGGACTAGATTTTTGTGCTTCTGCAATTGGTTCAACTGTTATTGTGGGGGTGTACATAGGCAAAGGACATAGAGGAGTCTTCAGCTTGGTGGTTGTACTGTCTTTTGTGGCATGATTGGACAAATCTGTAACCAAATCCTCCATGATTACGTGCAAATCTTCCACTGAGTCCACATCTGTCAGATGAGTGAACATAATTCTGAATAATGCATAGTTGAGCTATCACTAAGTTTTTTTCTAAGAGAAAATTAGGCTTCGGGATATGGTTTAGTGTGCACAAAAAGCACAAAATTATGTGGGTGGTCACCAACGTTACTGAACATCCAGATTCCAAGCCCATAGGTTCTAGTGTACATGTTTTAGGCAACGATACTAATGGTGTTGGGTACAACATCTCTAAACTAAGTTATATTATGGAAAACAAATTTTAAGATAAATTTAGCCAAATGCATAAACTTAACTGTGAAGCGTAACCATAAACGAATTAATTAGATTTGTTTTTAAAGCTAGAACATCAAGTAAATCATTGTGCTAATTTAGTGATGCAAAAACCAAGTCATATGCATGAACCACATATGTTTGGTTGTGAGAAAAGTCGATAAAGATCTCATAGCAGTCTAGATCCCATTTACAAGTATTTCCAAGCCCATAGGTTCTAGTGTACATGTTTTAGGCAACGATACTAATGGTGTTGGGTACAACATCTCTAAACTAAGTTATATTATGGAAAACAAATTTTAAGATAAATTTAGCCAAATGCATAAACTTAACTGTGAAGCGTAACCATAAACGAATTAATTAGATTTGTTTTTAAAGCTAGAACATCAAGTAAATCATTGTGCTAATTTAGTGATGCAAAAACCAAGTCATATGCATGAACCACATATGTTTGGTTGTGAGAAAAGTCGATAAAGATCTCATAGCAGTCTAGATCCCATTTACAAGTATAATACAAGGCTTCTATTGATTACTTTTGGTTTGGCAATCCTGGATATAAATATAGCTATGTTGCACGGGTTTGTGAACCCAGGGGTGGGGTTTTTGAACCATCCTGGGTTCTCATCCCCAAGAACCAGATTCGGGTACGGGTGCTTCCGAAACAAACCCATAAGAACCTGGTTCGGCTAGTAAGAACCAGGTTCTCCATTAAAATAATTTGGGTTTGTTTGTCTTTTAGGGTGTGCCGAACCTCGATAATGGGTGCATGGAACCCCAAAATTGGGTTCTTTAGGGTTCGTGTGGACTGAAATAATGTTTTTGAATTAAAAATTTAAATACAAAATTTGTTGAAAGTCAAAAGGTAAAACCTAGAACTTTGCCATTCATTTTGTTCACCCAACAGTTTAACGGTGGCATTTGGTTTGAGACAGTGGGCATTCGCTGAATCGCTGGTGTGTTTGAGGGGCATTCGCTGGCGTGTGTGCAGGAGACTGGAGGTTTCCAAAGAGAAGCTTTGATACACACACCTTGTTCGTTGGTGTGCAGGAGATGCCATCTGTGACTCTTACCTCTTTTCCACAGAGACTCAATGCACAAAGACGCAGTACGTGCTTGAAGATTCACAAGTAGTTGACTCTCGAGTTTTCTGGGTTGCTATATCGTGTGGCATGAATTAATTCTGTGTGTTCACTGTTTGCAAAACTAAATCAGTAAATTCCTATCTGTGTTTCAACATTCAGAAACTGACATGGGCGTAGCCGTAAATTTACTTTATTTTTTATTGTGATCAAATCATTTCATGCCATGGATCACAGGGAGGACATATTCAATTTGACAGATATGTGAAATTAAAATAATTTTATTTGTAGCAGTTCTAGTCGTAGAGAAATCTTATTTTTTTGCAGTACTAGTCCTGAGGTCGCTTTCTCTCACTGGACTACTGTTACAGCCTGTAATGTGTTTGGTCCCTATTTTCATCAAAATCCCTTGAGCCATGGGAGCCTATGAACAAACAACGATAATGACCATGGTTTTCATAATTGATAGGGCATGTCAAAATAAAATGGTCTTCTCATGCAGTTTCCAACATACACTGGTACAAGTAAGTGAGATGAGATCTTTTAAATGTTTCAAGACTCATTTCACATATTCACTTCAATTGTGGAACTACCAGGACATATCACCTATGTTGCTTGCTTTTAAATAGTGCCAAATAACTACTCATTGATATGTTTTCATTCCCATCTTATAAATGTAGTTATTTTGTGTTGAATTTCAATTTACCACTGCCTCTCTAACATGTACTTTGTTTCTTTGTCCATTTATTAATTCCTTTTCCCAAGGAAAACCTCTTGGGGAAATCCAAGGGATGTTTCCCTATAGTTGTGAATGGCATTCCTAGTAAACCCATTGGCATACATTGGCGTGTCTAATCTAGATGAATTTGAACAAGGCATTCATTGGCACAGAACTAGCCAAATGCCTGACAACATCGGCAAACTCTGCCTGGCTTAAGCCCTTGGGCTTCTTGTTGTCAAATATAAAGACATATTTTAAAATGATTCAAGACTGATTTCACATATTCACTTCATCTGTGGAACTACCAAGGATAAATTACTTGTGTTGCTTGATGTTATCAAGATTGTCAATCATCAATATGACATCATATAATAAAAATGTCTGCAAATTTACAAGTGTAATAATTGTAAGGGTGTGATGAAATTGTTCTCTTGTACACCAAAGAATTGCAAATACCATGAGTCAAAGCTATGAAGAGTTTGTTTTCCCCTCAGGAAATGCTTAAGCATCCTATTTTTAGTCTTTTTTGCTAGATGAAGCCTCTAGAATACTGGGGAAGGCATAATGATTATTAAAGAATAACTTGTTTATATGGCTGACATCATTCAAAAATATTTTCAATTTTGAGAGGGAAAACCCTATGTCTCTAAGGAATGATAATGTTCTATAGTAAGTTTAAATATTTTTGACGGTTTTGCATTTAGTAATTGGGATATCAAATGCCTGTCATTCAAATTTCTGCATTTTTACACAACCTATCTGTTGGTTATTTCATCTCCAGGACAATGAGTTCAGTTCGACCATATATTGCAACTCTTGGTTCTATAGTAAATTCATACTATTGCACTAGTAATCTTCATTGCATTCACCCAGTAGCTGCTATACTTGGGTAATTAGCCTGATAGTTTTGGATTTTGCAGAGTGGGTTGATAAGGAAGAGGAGAACGATGCTTTGCAGCAGTGGGAAGATGATTGGGATGATGATGATGTCAATGATGACTTCTCTCAGCAATTAAGGAAGGAGCTAGAGAGCAATTCAGAAAACAACTGATGCTCAATATCTTCTACTGATCAGGGCATCTGTGTTTTTGTATTTAGGGATACATAGACCAGTTTGTTCCTGTTGCTGGGCTAAAAGAAACAAGTTTTGTCTAAAGGCAATTACTGATGCTATTTTGTTATCTATAAGTTGTTCAGATTATTCTGCATTGATTACATACAACTCACTGTTGTGATTTCTAACATGTGAATTTTTCGTGGGCTTCTTTCCATGGACGCATCATTGCATTAGATATAACTGCTTTTATCTGTGGAATACTTTTATATCCCATGTTGATTTACTGTGTGAATTTCTTATTATTATAGTATATAACAGGATAGATGTTACTGAGAGATGCTTTACCACATTTGCTTTCCTTTGCCATTAAAGTGTTCTTGTGGGGAAGAGTGTTTTGCAAGATGGTATACATTGATTTTGACTGTGTTGCTATAATCTGTGAAGGCATGGTAGTTGATGCCAGCTAATAAAAATTACGCATAATTGAATGCGGTGTTGAAAACAATATGATTAAAGATGCATCCACGGGTTCGAATGATAAATTGCTTGCTAGAATTGTAATGATTTATTTGCTGAATACAAGGTAGAAAGAAAAGGTGAAGGCAGGCTGCGTGTATCGCCTCAACTAAAATGCTCCAAAATCAAACAAAACCTGGTGGTTGTTTTTTTCCGCACATGTCGTATAATGGCACAGTATTGGCTCTTTTGGTTTCGATGGCCACTTTTAAATCGAGGATAATTAAAAGTTTTCTTGATATGTAGATGTCTTGTTTAATGAGATCTAGATGAATGTTGGTTTAAGACAGTGAGCTTTCATCTAAGGTAGAAACGTGATAATTGTAGACGATAGAGTCAACAAAATGGATGGTTTGTTACAAATATTTATTCTAAGATGTTGACATTGCAGATTCTCTTCCTCCCTTATAGATATTGACTAGTTTTTTTTCTCAATGCATTTAACAACAAACACACAGAACATTGGGTCTATCAAGCCTTGCTTTGCCATCAACGGGCAGAAACAAAATGTTTCGTCATTATTATTTTTAGATGATTTGGATTTTCCCTATCAAATCCATATTTGCTACATGTGCTGTGCTTGTCATGGAAGATTGCAAATTTCAAGTAGTTTTATCAAGATCCAATTTTAGGGTGGTATTTCCATTGGGAGTACAATACAAGTTTCCTTGTAGCTTGTTTTGTGGGGTTTTGAGAAAAACCTTTATAGGATTTTGAGAAAAACCACTTAATGACAAATTTAAGATCCATGAGTTTCAACTTGACCTTTGAAATGTATGAAATGGTTATCTTCAAAACATGTACAAAGGTGGTTATATATTATTTTGTAAAGATATTGATAGGGGTTTAAGGTAAATATAATGTGATCTATTAATAGAAAAATATTGAACACATTTGTGAAATAACACATGTAGATATAAAATTAGTTATATTATCTTGTAAAGATATGGATAGGGGTTTAAGGTAAATATAATTTGATCTATTAAAAGAAAAATATTGAACACATTTGTGAAATAACACATGTAGATATAAAATTAGTTAAATACACATTAGGATGAATGTAATGAGAATTTCAACTTTTATTTCAAGATAATTTTAAGGTTAGACTAAATTTGGTAGAGGGAACTAATTTACTTTCGTGATTTCCTAAATTGTGAATTTACAACATTGGTAAGCGAATTTCTCTAACCCATGTCCTTTAACATCTCTTGCCACTACCCTCTCTTTAACCCCCTTTTCCTACAACTTTGGTTGTACATGCCCCTACAACCTTAGTGATATTCTCTTCATCTCTTTCCATTCTCATATTGATCTTAACCCAACAATTGAGGAAATCCCCTTGGAATACACCTCTCCTCTCTCATTTGAAGTTGCTGCCTCCTTTGAAATGGAAAAGTCTACTCATTTACATTCCACTTGATACAAAGCTAAGAAGCCTTTCACATTGCCCCTCTTGGAACATGAAACAAGCCCTTTCTTTACCTTGGACAAAAAACACAGTGGGTAGGAATGTAAACATAGTGAAGGCTATCTCTTAAACATAGATAAAGGTTCAAAAAGGCTGACAACAAAAAATTATAGGGTTACTTGAAGCAGTGGAATCCATCTAGTAAGTTAATTAATGATATTCCTCTCCATAAATATTAGGGACGTGGGTCCTTGTGTAGACTTCTCAATGTTCATAAGCATTGATGTTTTTCTTGTGCAAGAAACAATGAGATATGTTGTAGCTTGTAAACTTTGTAAATGATGTTCTTAGATTCTTTTTTTGGATATGCTAGCTTTGTAGGACTTTTTTTTGGAGGCCTTGTAATGGTGTAAAAGAGCTTCTTTCATTTTATTAATTGTTTAAAATGTTTCACATCGCAACATTGTATGTATGTTGATTTTTTGTAGAGCGTAGAATATTGACTTCTGTAATGTGTATGACCTTCTCTAAAACACAAGGCTTCTAGGTGCACTTATGATGTCGTGCTAATAAACCCCCTTAATTTTATTCTTGGGGGACACTGAAACTTGATTTTGAATAGCGAAGAAAGTTAGGGCTAGAATGTCATCACTGTATCCATGGTTGACTTCTTTATGGATCTCTTTGAGCAAGCAATGATCAAAATTATACAGCTTGAGTGGGCCTAATGGTTAAGAGCATGTGTTTCCTCCTAAGAGGTCACATGTTCAAAACCAGAGGGGGGTAGAGTATGTATGCCTTTGTAGACTTAGCAGTCAAATCGCTGCGCGGAGGTGGGCCCCTTGTCCCACAAACAAGGGGGTCTCATACACCAATTTGGTGTCTGGCTTGGCTGTGACCTTAAAAATGGATATTATTATTATTATTATTATAGGGTTACTTGAAGCAATGGAATCCCTCTAGTAAGTTAATTAATGATATTCCTCTCCATAAATATTAGGGACGTGGGTCCTTGTGTAGACTTCTCAATGTTCATAAGCATTGATGTTTTTCTTGTGCAAGAAACAATGAGATATGTTGTAGCTTGTAAACTTTGTAAATGATGTTCTTAGATTCTTTTTTTGGATATGCTAGCTTTGTAGGACTTTTTTTTGGAGGCCTTGTAATGGTGTAAAAGAGCTTCTTGCATTTTATTATTTGTTTAAAATGTTTCACATCGCAACATTGTATGTATGTTGATTTTTTGTAGAGCGTAGAATATTGACTTCCGTAATGTGTATGACCTTCTCTAAAACACAAGGCTTCTAGGTGCACTTATGATGTCGTGCTAATAAACCCCCTTAATTTCATTCTTGGGGGACACTGAAACTTGATTTTGAATAGCGAAGAAAGTTAGGGCTAGAATGTCACCACTGTATCCATGGTTGACTTCTTTATAGATCTCTTTGAGCAAGCAATGATCAACTATATTGCACCGCGTCCCTTTTGACAATTTGGTCCAATAACATAGCAAGGGTTGATTACATTAAAAAAAGGCTAGAATGCTTCTTGGTTGACTTCTTTATAGATCTCTTTGAGCAAGCAATGATCAACTATATTGCACCACGTCCCTTTTGACAATTTGGTCCAATAACATAGCAAGGGTTGATTACATTAAAAAAAAGGCTAGAATGCTTCTTGGTTAAATAATCTCTCGAACTTTTACATCGATGAAAATTAGGGTTTTTTGCAACAATGAGGGATTGTACCACTGAATGATTGCTTGAGAACTTGAGAAGACCACCACTTACCACCCCTTGCCTTTTAATTCAACCACCATTAGCTCTCATCTAGAAAATGTGTAGAATGTTGGTGCCTCTTTGTTGCTTGTCTTGATAGAGCTTGGGGATTACATGTCACAATTTCAATGGAATCTCATTAGAGGAATTTTAAGGTGAAAAATGAGCCTCAAAACAAAAAATTACTAACAAAATTAACTTTGAAGTAATCGATAAGATTTATGATGATGATATCATCTCTAGGGATAAATAGTTTTGCAGGGAAGAAAACAAAAATGTTTTCAGTTTTTTGTTGGAAATATTGAAAGGAGGGTGAATCAATATTTCACTTACAATTAGCTAATCTTTTATTTTTTCAGAGCATTAATTATTTCCATTATCAAATTAAAAACATAAATCAAAGACAAACATCAAAATTTTTAGGTGGAAACCCTTCCGAGAAAAAAATGATCGAACACTTCTTTAATAATTTTATGAGTACATTAATGCTTCAACTCCAACTGAAAGGGAAGCCTAAACTCGCTAACAATTTAGAGAAGGCATTCTGGTTTTATCAGATAACTCCAACTCTTGAAAGGATGCTTCCACACCCTGTTTTACCAACACCCACTAGAAGGACGCTTCAACGCCTTGCAAGCTTCAACTTGTTCTAGCGCCACCTTGCCACCCTAAAGTATTTTCAGGCTACAACTTGAAAGTGACTCCAATCACTTGATTAACACCACCCAACCATTGTGAAAATGATAGTAAAATAAACAAATGACTGAGTTCTCATACCAAAGATAATGACCCACTTACAATGATCTTCAACAAAAACCCTTACTGCCAATCTATCTCAGATGTACAATATTGTTCATTTGATGAAACCTTTACACAAATGTCAAAACCCTGACCAACTGATTCTTTCTGTCGGAGTGCTGTAAAAAAAATGATGACAAAGGAGAGTTGAACAACTGTACCTTTATCAGCGTGATGCTCTCAAGCAACTCATTTCATATAGAATGATGAAACTGCTGTGAATTGCCAAAACCCTTTTGTAGCTAAATGATGATGAAGCCCAAACAACTGCTATAAGATATAAAGACCCTCACTAGAAACTTCATCAATAACTACAAGTAGTGTTCAATCTGAAGAGTGTCACTATATACCTCTGTCCTTCAAAACATATTTGAGATGCTCAAAATCATCAACAAATTTTCAAGGTATATAACCATACATTTGTTGATAAAACCTTTACCAAACTAGTCGGTCTTTTGCAGAAAAGTGTTCGAACTCAAGGATATGTGATCTTGTACTAATGTCTTGTTTGCAGAAAAGTGTCCGAACTTTGTGCCATTTATAGAGCAATATAACCAATAGTGACATCGACCATAAGAATCAATAATTGTAGAGATAAAACATACCTTTATTAACTTCTGATTAGTGGATATAAATGTACTGTAACTGTGCTTGAATTTGCAACAGATTCACAAGCCCACAGACCCAATGTTTGAGGAATAAAGATCACAAACTTTGACAAAATTCCATGTCGTCTCTCCCTTTCGAAGAGTTTTAGTTTGCTTAGGTCTGTCGCAAAAGATCAACTATCTGGACTATAGATTGAGGGTGCTAAACCTCTGCCCTAGCCATTCAATAGGCTTCAGATTACACTTCAAACTTTTCGCTGATCCTTAGATCAAGTCTCACATAAATTTGCTTGATTGGGCTGAGACTTCTATTGTTGTTCAATACTATTGGCACATATTGACATCGAATTTTCTTGCTTAGAAACAGTCCTTGATCTACTTCAAGGAGCGGGCCGAAAACAAACCTTTGTTGATCTTTGAATTAAATCTTCAAACCTTTGTTGATCTTTGAATTAAATCTTCAATGCGTCACAGGTACCATACTCGTCTCAAAATAAAAAATTATATAAAAAATTATTATTAAATTATATATATAAATTTATTTTATATAAAAATTATATTAAATTATTTGTTTATTTATTAACATTATAATATTAATTATTAATTATTTTTTTTAAAAATCATTTTCCGGCCAAAAACAGGCCGCAGACCGATTCAAATGCAGCCAGCCCCTCCAACCTTGTTCGTCGCCCCTGGCCAATAGCCAAAGGGCCGATTTTTAATTTTTATTTTTTAAAAGTAAAATTCTATAATGGATTGTAGCACCTCTCCGTGCCCCTGGCCAATAGCCAAAGGGCTGATTTTATTTTATTTTATTTTATTTATTTATTTATTTTTTTTTAAGTAAAATTCTATAATGGATTGTAGATTTCTGTGGTTAGGTTTTTTAGAATCTTCACTTGGATATTTCACAGTTTTCATTTTTGCTTTGTCGACGTTTCGAGTCTAGACCCAGACTCATCATCAGGACTTGATTTACAAAGGAGAGAGATAGTAGAGATTACGTATCTCCTCCGTACAGGGTCAAGATAATGGATTGCAGATTTCTGTGGTTAGGTTTTTTAGAATCTTCACTCGGATATTCCACAATTTTCATATTTGCTTTGTCGACGTTTCGAGTCTAGACCCAGACTCATCATCAGGACTTGATTTACAAAGGAGAGAGATAGTAGAGATTACATATCTCCTTCCATGTTTCTTCTCCGTACAGGGTCAAGATAATGGATTGTAGATTTCTGTGGTTAGGTTTTTTAGAATCTTCACTCGGATATTCCATAGTTTTCATTTTTGCTTTGTCGACGTTTCGAGTCTAGACCCAGACTCATCATCAGGACTTGATTTACAAAGGAGAGAGATAGTAGAGATTACATATCTGTTTCCATGTTTCCCCTCCATACAGGGTCAAGATAATGGATTGTAGATTTCTGTGGTTAGGTTTTTTAGAATCTTCAATAAGATATTCCACAGTGTTCATTTTTGTTTTGTCGACGTTTCGAGTCTAGACCCAGATTCATCATCACAGCGTGATTTACAAAGGAGAGAGATTACGTATCTCCTTCCATGTTTCCTCTTCGTACAGGGTCAAGATAATGGATTGTAGATTTTTGTGGTTAGGTTTTTTAGAATCTTCACTCAGATATTCCACAGTTTTCATTTTTGCTTTGTCAACGTTTCGAGTCTAGACCCAGACTCATCATCAAGACTTGATTTACAAAGGAGAGAGATAGTAGAGATTACGTATCTCCTTCCATGTTTTCCCTTCGTACAGGGTCAAGATAATGGATTGTAGATTTCTGTGGTTAGGTTTTTTAGAATCTTCGCTTGGATATTCCACAGTTTTCATTTTTGCTCCACAGTTTTCATTTTTC
>APFE031078145.1:140034-168363 GCA_000404065.3 Pinus taeda | reverse complement strand
GTGTGTTTGTTTGTTTGTTTGTTTTTTTTTTTTATTATATGTGGTTTCTCACAAAATTTCCCTCCCCCTGCTCTCCCTTGTAGAGCAGCTTTATCCCTTGCTGAATGTGGATTAGTTGGGCAGTTTACTGGGTTATGGCCCTCACCCAAGATGGTCCAGAAATGGGTTGAAAGGAACTTGAATGCGTCGATAAATGGGAAAATATCAATCAGGTTCTGCGGAAGAGGATACCACACCTTCCACTTCGAAACCAAGGAGGATCACGATATGATATTTAGGAATAGTTCATACTTCATGGATACAAGAGGACTCTATCTAAATAGATGAACACCAGATTTTGATCTAGAAATGGATGTGCCCAACGCTGTCCGAGTTTGGGTCAGGTTGTCGCACCTCCCCCTACACTGCTGAGGAGATGATTCAGTTAAAGCCATCGGAAATGAAGTTGGGAAATACATGGATAGGTGCGAAACAAAGGAAAATATGCATGCATATGCCAGAATCTGCATAGAAGTGGATTTTGGGCGATCAAAATCAAAGTGGATCAATGGACGCACATTCAACAACTGGATTATGAGCAAATTCATTTTAAATGCAATGTATGTTACAGATACGGTCATTTTGCTAATAGATGTAAAAAAACGAAGAAAATGAAAATAAAAATGTAGAAAACCAAAAAAACAAATGGGAGCAGGCTAAATGGAAGAAGACATCTAATAAACAACCCCCTCATTCTTTATTGCAGCCTCTTGTCTCCTTTGACCCCCTCCCTCCATCTCCAAAAGCAGACAACACCTCCTCTCTCATTAGCCTAAATCCTTTTGGGCCTTTGGACCTCACAGCGCCTCCATCCCCCAAATCCCCTCCTCATCCTCACAACTCCCCCGCATCCCCTCCACTCTCAAACATTCGATCTCCACTTCCTCCTTTAGTAGATAGAATTATAACAAGAAATCAATCAAAGGAATCCCTTCAAACTATTGAGCATAAAAAAAAGTAGGAAAGAAGTCCAACAAAGCGCTGAGGGATGAAGCTGCAACAAATGAAATGGTACTAGGTATGCAACAACCAATGCACTCCTTTTTGGGAAAAAGTTCAAGAAACAATGACAAAAGCCAACAGAGAGGGAAAGGTCCCTTGCACCACCCAACAAATAAATAATGATTGTGGTCTCCTGGAATTGCCGAGGATTGGGATCATTCTTCTAAGAAAATGCTGCAAGAAACATTTTGGCAAAAGAAAATCTAGACATTTTTATGATTTAGGAGACCAAAAGAAATAGTCAAGAAACTGAAAAAATAATAAAAAAAATTCAAAAATTATGAAGCTGAAGTAATATAGGCTACAGGAGGAATCTGCACGATATGGAAAAATGACACTGGGAAATGATACAACAAAAGAATGACCAACACTGGATACAAACAGATCTAAAGCAAACAAGCACAAAAGAGAAGTACATCTTCATAAATATATATGCTCCCAATTATTATAGAGAAAAAGAGCAATGTTGGCACACCATAAAGGAAGCTCTAAACGAAATACAAATTGGAAAAATAATCTTTGGAGGGGATTTAAATTTGGTGAGAAGTATAGAAGAGAAGTTTAGAGGGATATATCATACAGACCCATCTAGGGACGCTTTGGAAACAATAATGGAGCAACACAACTTAATAGATATTCCTCCAAACAATGGAAAATATACCTGAAACAACAAAAGAGTGGGCAAAAATAACATACAAGAAAGGCTGGATAGAATTCTAACTCAAGAAAACATAGCAATAATTTACAACTCAATTAAATAAAAATTCCTTCACACCACAACATCTGATCACAAGCCGGTGGTAATAATTATGGGCAAAGTGGAAAACCAAAGACCCCTTCCATTTAGATACAATTCAATTTGGGACAACAATGCAAAATTTAGAAATCTAATCAAAGAAACATGAGCACCAAGAATCTTGGGATCACCTCAATATATTTGGGAGACAAAATTAAAAAATTTAAGAGTTAAGCTTAAGGAATGGGCAAGAGAAAATGAAATAAAAAAAAGAAAGGAAAACGGAGTTGCAAAATAAAATGGACAACATACAAACTGAAAAAGAAAATAAAGATGACAAGAAAGATTATTTAAGAGAGAAGGGGATTTTTTGGGAAATATATAGGTAAAATAGGAAAGAGGAAGAAGAGGCAAGATTGAAATCTAGAAGCCTTTGGATCAATGCAGGGGATAAAAATACAACCTTCTTTCACAACACTATTAAAATAAGAAGAGTAAGAAATCAGATAGACAAAATTCAATTTGACGGAAAAAAGGTCAAAGGAGAAGAGGATTTAAAAAAAGCAGCCCACAAGCATTTCAAAAATCTACTTTCAGCTAGTGAAGAGGTAGTTGATTATGAAAGCTTCCTTCAGCATACAAAAAATAAAATTAAAAAAAAGCAAAACCCAGAAATATGCAAAGAGATAACAAAAGAGGAGTTAGTGGCAGCCATATGGAGCTTTCATCTAGATAAATCTCCAGGGCTAGATGGTTTCACTATAGCTTTCTACAGACTTCATTGGAATATAATAAGAAATGATTTCTTAAGAATGGTGAAAAATGTTTTCCCAAAAAAAAAAAAAGAAGCAACACAAAATCCTCCTATCTTGCTCTAGTCCCAAAAGAATCCAACCCCTCCACTTTCAATAGATTTCGTCCCATTTCCTTTTGCAACTCCTACAAGATTATCACCAAAATAATTGCAAATAGAATCAAGGAAGTACTTCCGATAATAAAATTTGAAAACCAAGGAGATTTTGTGCCTAACAGGCAAATCATAGATAATGTAATTATTGTACAGGAAGCCGTACACTCCAACATGCAAAGAAAAGAGAAAGGAATCATTATCAGACTATATATGGCAAATGCATTTGACAGGGTCAACCTCCCATATCTAGTGGTAGTGCTAAAAAAAACTTGGATTCTCTAAAGAAATAATAGAGGTAATTCAAGCTTGCATCACAACTCCATGGATTGCACCTCTCATAAATGGAAGGCCTAGTGAATTTTTTCAAAGCACAAGAGGCCTCAGACAAGGATGTCCACTCTCCCATTTTTTATATATTATAATGGCTGAAACTCTAAGCAGAGCATCGGGAAAACAAAGAAAAGAAAGAAGTATTATTGGGCTTCAAATAGCAAGAGGAGTAAAGACCATAAACCACTCCTTGTTTGCGGATGACACCCTATTAATGGGAGGGACCTCTACAATAATTGCAAGAAGATTCAAAAGAATACTTGATGATTTTCTACAAGTTTTAAGTGGGCTCTTAAACAACACAAAATGCAGAATATATGGTTGGAACACTTCTTCCGGAATCATGCAAAGGATTTCACAAATCCTAGACATCCCCATACTAGAAAAATGGACTCATTTCTTTTATTTGGGACTCCCCATCTTCAAAGAAAACATGAAGGCAGAAATATGGACCAAACAGATCGAAAAAATGAAAAACAAAATCCAGAGCTGGGGGATGATGTGGTTAAATATGGCAGGGAGGGTGATATTAATAAAATCACTTCTTGTAGCGCTCCCAATCTATCAATATGCAATAATCATGGCTCTATCAAGTGCTCACAAACAAATGGAGTTAATTCTAAGAGGCTTTCTATGGCAGGGAGGGAAACAAGAAAACAAAAAATTTAGTTTGGTTAGGTGGGAACAAGTAGTACTACCATATGAACAAGGAGGCTTATTAATACGGCTACCTGGCCTCATGAATGCTTCCCTGTGAATGAAAATAATATGGAGATTGATCACAGGAAAAGAGAGCTGGTGGAAAAAAACTCTCGCTACATGAACAACTCTAGAAGAAGTTTGCTAAATGAAAATATCCCAACAAGACCGTGCACTCAAGACTGGAAGCTCGTGAAAAAGACAATCCCTCTAGTTAGTAATTACATTTCTAAAATCCTAGGCAACAAAAAAACAATTTCGATTTGGGATGATAGAATTATGGAGGAAGAGCCTTTAAAAACTCACTCAAAACTTGAGGCATTCAGAAATGGATGAGAGAAAAAGGTCTTAACACTCTACACTCAATATCTGTTTGGAATCAGAGAGACTAGCAAGAATGGAAAAATATAACAATCCTTGCAAACCTGAAAGTGCAATGGGTCAAATTAAGGCAATTCCTTAAGGGGGCAACACCCATAAGATATGATGAAGAAGATGACTTCCTTTGGGACCCAAGTGGAGGAAGATATACAGTCAAGACTGGATACAAAATTTTACAGGATCACCCAAACCAACAAGATTAAGGTCTTTGGAAGACAGTTTGGAAGTTTGAAAGTTTACCTAAGATCAAAATTTTGACGTGGACACTTTTAAAAGGAAAGATCTTAACTAGTGAAAACTTAAAAAAAAAGGCTTCCAAGGTCCTTCTAGATGTCCAATGTGCTTTTAGGCAGAAGAGAACATACAAAATTTATTCTAGGATTGCATTCTTGTCAAAGAGTGTTGGCAACAACTCACAAGTCCTCTTGAAATCAATCTAAATTTCGCAAAGCTTTTGCTGGGATTTTTCCAACCATGGGAGAAGGCTTACCCGTATACAACAAAGAAGAAATTGAGAATACAGAGGATTTGGAAATGCATCCCAGTAGTACTATGTTGGAAAATTTGGTTGACAAGAAACAAAAGCATTTTCAAAAGCCAGACCCCAAAATAGGGAAAATCCTCTCCAAAACACGGGGTTTAACTTCTGAAATCCTAAATGTAAAAGGAACAACAACAACATACTAAATTATTCAACAAGAAGAGAAATACTAGCTCAATAAAGCCATAATAAATAATAATGGACAAACAGGACAAAAGAAAAAACCTCCAGCACATCGTTGGAAAATTAGACTAAGTGAAGAAGAATTTACAACATGGAAAAAAAATAAAAGAAGACATTGTCTTTACTTTGAGGGGCTTCAAAACATAATCCCGGGAAAGCAGGGGCAGAGGAATCATCCTCGATCCGGATGGGAAATAAATTGTTACTTATGAATGGGGACTTGGAGAAGTTTCAAACAATAAGGCTGAAGCTTATAGTCTGCTAATGGAAACAATAATAATTAAAAAAAGATTGAATCAAGACCCTATCATAATAGGAGATTCAATCATAATAATAGAGGCAATGGCTCGAGACAAAAATCCTAGCAATGAATTCCTTAACAGAGTATACAAGAGGATCAAGAAGAATTTAGAAGGTTCAGGAGATGTGATTTTTAGACATATACTAAGAACTCACAATCAACAGGAAAATCATTATGCAAACCAAGTAGTTAAAAGAGCAGAAGGGAGCACACGGGAGAACAAAGAGATATATTACACCTCTGTTCCATAAATCCACTCATATGTCAAGAAGCATGAATCTATCCAATAAAAGGAAACAACGAACATTCCCCAAAAGAAAAAACAAAAAGACAACAAGAGATCAGAAAAAAGATACCACTGCAAAAGCAATTAGACGGTCACGAGATTCCAAAGGAAAAATAAGGGGAAATAAAAAAACATCAAGCAATTTGAAAGTAAGGACGATCATGATCAAGCACGCATGAATCCCGCAACAATACATCTTATCAGGGATAGGTACTGGATAACTCTTAGTCTTTTTAAACATAACTAGAAATGCATTATCCTTCACAGCTCTAATCCTAGGCACACTCGCTCTCTCCATTTGCTCCACACTGCCTCTGCTCTGCCTCATGCATTTCCGCCCTCACTGAGATTCCACTCGACTCCTCTCCTGCGCACCGGGATCATTAGTCAGCAAAAAATCCGAGCCCTCCTGCTCCAATTCTGCTCTCCTGTACTCCACTACGTCCACACTCCATATCCGTTTACAGCCAGTCCTAGGCCTGTTGCAGTGCCAAAACATAGACTCCTCAATCCATCTCGCTTCTCCACTAGAAAGCACCTGCGCCCTCCACTCATTTTCACTCTCACAGTTTTATCCCTCTCTGTCTGTTCTACATCTCCATACGATCATCAAGATATAATCTCTCTAGCAAGCAACAATGACTTTCATTGCAAAAGAATAGAAGGCAGCTACAACAGTAAAAGGATCACCTCAGGCAACACAAGGTACATGAATCACAACAACAAAATGAACAAAAAGCAGCTCAAAAAGACAAAGAAGGAAGTGAATCAAATGGAGTTCAACCCCATAGAAAAGGCAACAAGGAATGATGCATGTCCAGCATGCAAAACAAATAAATTCATGATCACTAGAGTCCAAGAATCGCTGAAAGACATCAGGTCTGAAATGAGAATGGAGTATAGCTATCAAAAGAGGAACATGGAAGTTCAGAAAAAAGAGATCATGGCTCTTAAAAATAAATGCGAGCCTTTGGAGGAGGCAATGGCATACTTCAAAACCACCACCATGAGCCAAGAAGGCGAGAACTCTGTCAACTATGGCAAGAAGAAACAACCCTCTCAGGAACAGTTAATGTACAAACCATGAAAATCTAAAAGATAACCAATGTTATGTAAATTTGCTTTACTAGTAGGTCAATATGTTATGCAGTACTCTAGAATAGCTACAAAAATCTATGAAATTTTGAATACAAGCATAGGAGAAGGGACTTCGTCCCAACACATTCTCAATGCTTGGTTTCCATCTTCGCTATAGTCGAACGTAATAGGAGCTTGCTCCACTCCATCTTTTGGTAATATATCCACTATCCGATCTTGTTAAAAAAAAATTATTATAACTTTAGGTTAGTTTTCATTAATTATGGGATAAAAAAATATTAATTATAAAATTAATTTACTTACATAGTCGATGTTAAATAATTTAAATAGAAAAATTATTTTGAGTTTCTATCAATATTTTGAGTAGAAACTAGGGTGAAATTTTCCAAAACCAAAAGTTTAGTAATATGTTTTTAAGTAAATTATAGATGAAAATTTTGGAGGGAAATATTTAAATACAAAATTTTTGGGGGGAAAATTTTCGGTGAAATTTTTTGGGGGGAAAACTTTAGAGGGAAATTCTCAATCTCTAAGTTATATATTGTCATTGGGAGAGAGTGAATTTGTATCATTCAACATCTTTTGGTTGAAGGTCATGGATTTTTCTGATAGTGAATTTTTTCTTTCTTTAGCATCGACATCTTCGTCATGCAACAACTCTATTCATTTTGATGAATTTAATAGGAATTATTTCACTATGAATAGAGAGACAAAATTTTCACTTGGTCTTAATCCTAAGCATGATGAGAGCAACATTGATGAAGGGCAACAAAAATAATTTCCTGTGAATAGAGAGTCAATTTTTCCACTTCCCCCTAATCCTAAAGATTATGAGGGCACCATTGATGAAGGGGGGGATAAATAATTTCCAGAGTTAAAGTTTCCACATAGTCCTAATCCCAAGGATTATGAGAGCAACACTGATGAAAGGGGTGATGGAGAATTTTTCGAGTCAAAGTTTCCACTTCCTCCTAATCATAAGGATTATGAGAGCACCACTGATGAAGGGGGGGATAAAGGATTTGCAGAGTCAAAGTTTCCACTTCCTCCTAATCCTAAGGATTATGAGAGCAACACTGATGAAGGCGGGGATGAAGAATTTGCGAATTCAAAGTTTCTACATAGTCCTAATCCTAAGGATTATGAGAGCAACACTGATGAAGGGGGAGATGAAGAACTTGCAGAGTCAAAGTTTCCAGATAGTATTAATCCTAAGGATTATGAGAGAAACACTGATGAAGGGGTGGATGAAGAATTTGCAGAGTCAAAGTTTCCACATATTCCTAATCCTGAGGATTATGAGAGCACCATTGATGAAGGGGGGGATGAAGAATTTGCAGATTCAAAGTTTCCACATATTCCTAATCCTAAGGATTATGAGAGCACCACTGATGAATGGGAGGGCGAAGATGAAAAATTTCCATTAAATAGAAATTCAAAGTTTCCACTTAGTCCTAATCCTAAGGATTATGAGAGCACTATTGATGCAGGGGAGCATGAAGAATTTCCATTAAATAGAAGATCAAAGTTTCCACTTGTTCCTAATCTCAAGGATTATGAAACCACTAGTGATGAAGGGGAGGATGAAGAATTTCGTGCAAATGATAATTTGACTATGAATAGAGAGTCATATTTTCACTTAGTCATAATCATAAGGATTATGCGAGCACTAGTGATGAAGGGGAGGATGAAGAGTTCTTGCAAATGATAATTTTAGAGTCACAAATGTTAGTAATGCATTTTCTCTAAGTGAGTGTTTCGAAGGTAGTCGTGGTGATGATGAATTGAGTCTTCCAAGGGAGGTTTTCAAACATAGGGATGAAGATGTTGAAGAATTTCGACTGAGTCAGGATTTCAAAAGCGCAGATGTTGGTAGTGAAGAATTTCCTTCATGTGAGGATGGTAATGAATATTTTCCAAGCAATGATGGTGATGAATTTTCTAAATATCTTCGTCAGTATAATATTCCTCCTACTGATGATGAAAATGCTTCTATAGATAATAATGAAATGAGGGAGATGTTGCAAACAAATATTGTATCTAGGAGTAGGACTAGGCCTTTTCATATCAATAAAAAATATTCTAGTTATACAAGGGTTAGGAAAAAATATCTCACAAGTAGAAGTTTTGTTGGTGAACTGATTTCAAGTGAATGTTGTTGAAAGGATTGCTTGAAACATATGGATTTCAAGTTTTCTTTGGAGCAAAGGAAGAAATATTTGTCAATGAATAAAAGCATGCAAAATACATTTTTAGTGGGTTACATGTAATCTACATTGACAGGTTATGATTATCATATTGGGAATGTATTGATCTATAGAAAGGCTTTCAAAATTTTGCATTCAATTGGTAATTTTCGTTTGTCAAGAATCCAAGAAAGATTGGAAAAAAGCCCTACATATTATTTAGAATATGTTATAAAAGAGAGGTTGGACCATCATCAATTATTGCAATGTCATGGATGAAAGACTTATTTTCAAAGCATGGAGAGTGTATGCCAAAATAAAGACACAATACATATTCCAGATAATTTCTCAAGAAAAAGAAATCTACAACTTATATAGAGAATATGCAGAAGGTGCTGAAGGAGATGGTAATTTTATCACATATTCATATTTTACAAGGATATGGAGGAACAAATTCAACAATGTTCGTATTCCTAAGAAGACAAGGATGGGGATTTGCAGTACATATGCTTCTCTTAAATAAAAAAGAGAAATTTCAAGGGGCAGAAAGAGGTATGCATTCATAACATTATTTTTAAAAATTGGATAGTTATCAACTATGAAAATATATTTATTAATAGATTTCTTTTATTTTATGTGTAGATTCCATTGTCAAAGCACTTCATGAGCATCACAATCAGCAAACAAGTGAAAGACAAAAAATGTATAAACATAGAAAAAAGTGTTATGATAATCCAAATAAATATTTGGGTTTGATAATCGATGGTATGGACCAAAAGAAAGCACTTCTGCCACATTTTATCCACATAACAAAAAATTTAAAGGAATAAAATTTTATTCAATTTCACTTGGTTGGCTATATGGTCTTTAATGTGAAGATGTTGCCAAGGGTTTACTTCACAGCTCCAAATATTCATAATGATGCAAATCTTACCATAAATACAATCCATGATGTGCTTTGTGATTGGTCTGGTATTCTTCCTGAAGTTTTGTATCTGCAATTGGACAACACAAGCCATAATAAAAGCAAGTTCTCTTTGGATATCTAAACATGCTTGTTCAATTCTAAATTTTTAAAAAGGTAAAGGTTGGTTTCTTTCTTGTTGGGAACACTCATGACCATATTGATCAAATGTTTGTTTGTTTTTTTTTTTTTTTGCCAGTAACGTTGAGGAGCAAGAATGTTGGGAGCCTTCCATCATTAATTGAATGTATTAAGAAAGCACATATTTCAGAGATTGTTTTTCATGTGCTGGAAGAAACTATTGACATGTGAAGGTTTATTTTGGGATCACATGGTGAGGAGAAATAAATTAAACAAATTAATGACAATAGCTTCTAACATCAATTTCGTATCAAAAAAATTATTGGCAAAACACTTATATGGGGCAATAAGTATTCAACTATTGCAGAATGGGGGCCTTCATTAGGTTTAACATTTTTGAAGTTCATTCCAGATCATCCAATATTTGCATCAAAGATAATATTATTACAATCAATTGTTGAACTCAATAATGCACGAAGGCATAAGAGAGAGATAAATTATTCTGAATGTTTGGAAGAAATAAAAAAAATGTATTAGAGATACATATGACTACTTTGATGTTGTTGATTCAGTTTGGTGGGAGTCTTTTTTCAACGATCAAAGTGATCTCATCTCAATACCAGGAAATGAATATGCACTTTTGAAGACTTCATTTATTTGGCCTCAAAATATGCCAAATGAATAGGATGAAAGACATATTGTTGAACAACAACAATCTCAAGGCATAATTAATTCTCAACAGGAAGAGAAAAGATAAATCTATATTGGTTATAGAAGATCACATGCACAATGTGAAGCCATGGAAGACCTTTACAGGGGTTCTATGCAGGATGTTAAGGAGGGTTGCATGATAGCAATATTAGTAGATGGAGATCCACTTGGCTATCCATTTTGGGTTGCGAAGGTTATAAAAGTCATTAAAGAAAATGAAAATATTACAACTGTTGAGGTACATTGGTATGCCAAAAATACCCACCCATTCAATGGTGTGTACAAGCCAAAGATGGTAGTTGATAAAAAAATTCAGGGAAAGAGAAAAATAAAGGGTACAAATATAATTTGTCGTCGCACAGAACTGTTAAAATTGGAGGATGTTGACATACTTGTATATGAATTCAATTTAACAAAGAGAGGAACTCTTCGCTTCAAGGCCATAGATACTTTGAAGAAGTTACTACCAAAAGGAGCAATGTTGAGATGGGAATATGCTAAACCTAGTCGTAGATCTAGAAGACTTTTGAAACCTGAAATTGTGGACATGCATGTTGACTTAGATGGGGCTCTAGTGATGAAAGAAAAGAATATGGGTCATCTTCATCCGCATCTAGTCATTCATCTGAAGATGTAGATTCTGATGGTGTGCTAGATCCTATGGATGATTTTGAATAAATGTCTAAGACATTTTATGTAAATGAAGTTTGCATGGTAACTTGAAATAAATATTTTGACTTCCATATGATCTTACACAAAGTTACGAGTCATTTCTATGTTTGTTGGATTTAATGTTTTAATTAAAAGAAATTCGTCTTTAGAGATGTTTGCATGGTAACTTGAAATAAATATTTTTTACTTCCATATGATATTACATCAAGTTATAGGTCATTTCTATGTTTTTTGGATTATATGCTTTAATGTATGTGATATTCAATCTACGAAAGTTGATATTTTGATTAAAAGTAAATAAATATTAGAAATTAATGTTGATTTTTAAAATTATATAGTTTATTTATTGCCATGCTATTATTTATTGTTATCATTTGGTTAAGATAGTTTTAAAATTGTTGAAATTTTAATGCCTCATTAAAAAGAACACTTCATTTTGATGGTTGATTTTTAGGTTTTTCTTACAATAGGATAAGTTGTCTTAGGCTAAAATTTGAAAAGAGCTATAGTTTTAGCTTTTGAAATAAACATTAATCTTGGAATAATGAATCTTTCATTTACTTGTTCATTTAAAAAAATGTTTTAATCATATAATTTTTCCATAATTTCATGGTTGAAATGTGTTACAAACTGAAGGTTTTTAATTACAAGGTTGAAAATTTGTCAAAATGTTAAGGTGTTTCTAAATTATGATATTTATCTTCAATGCTATGGTTGAAAACAATTACAATTTCAAGGTCTTTTAGAGTTAAGATATTTTATCTTTAACAACATGGATGGAAATAGTTGGAATTATCAAGATTCGAGACATGATATTTTATCTTTAACATCATGTCCGAGAATTGTTGGAATTTTACAGTTTTTCAAAGTCAGGATATTTTATCTTTAATTCCATCGCTAAAAATTACTCTTGGAATAATGAATTTTTCATTTACTTGTTCATTTTTAAAAATTGTTTTAGTCATATAATTTGTCCATAATTTCATGGTTGAAATGTGTTAAAAACTGAAGGTTTTTAATTACAAGGTTGAAAATTTGTCAAACTGTTAAGGTGTTTATGAATTATGATATTTTTATCTTTAATGCTATGATTGAAAACAATTACAATTTCAAGGTTTTTTAGAGTCAAGATGTTTTATCTTTAACATGGATGAAAATAATTGGAATTATTATGATTCAAGACATGATATTTTATCTTTATGTTGGCTTGTATGGGCCTGACCCAGGTTCAAAGGTGATTTAGCCAAGCAAATCACAATATTACTGGCCTTTTCGACAACAATCCATGGAGTGCAGACTAAGGTCTCACTCGAAGTAGTATGGGAGGGTGCTAGAACCAAGTTTCCGCACCTTGGGGATGTCTGATGAGCTTTTGGAGGTCCGCGGTTTGACCCATCGCTACGCGCACTTATTTTCCCTTCGAAACCAGCAGTGTTGCTTCCTCGCAGCACTACTCGGGGCGCAACCCATGTAATACCTAAGTTCCTTGCTATTTAATTTGTTATCACCCAATTACTTACTGGTTTATGTAATATTAATGATTATTACAACATATTCAGTAATCATATTAGTGCGTGCGGTAAATAAAACAATATAAACGTAAAGAAGGCAATGCACAACAGATAGGAATCAACTTCTCTTTATTAATCTTCAATCCATATTACATACACGACACCGCCCTGCGCACTCAGCTGCAAGGGTCTGCACACTCAGCTGTGTACTCTACTAGGCCTCTGCGCACTGAGCTGTAGAGCCTTTTCCTACTACTACGACCCAATATACTTAGACTCTTACCCTAATCTTGAACCATTCGTGTTCTTTCTCTCCATTTCCTCTATTAACTATCTTTACAACTTAGAGCTTCGCTCTATTTATATAATTCCATGGACATAACTTTACATTACATTACATTACTTTAGGGCGAACAACCCTATGACTTAACCTATACTTCGCGCTCCACGCCCGCAATTCGCGGAGTCTTACAAAACCTTTGACCAAAACTTGTGCTTTGAGCCCCAAAACATGCTGTGGGGGGATTCCATGCCCAACACTTTAACATCATGTCTGAGAATTGTTGGAATTTTACAGTTTTTCAAAGTCCGAATATTTTATCTTTAACTCCATTACTAAAAAATGTCAAAATTGTAACTCGATTTTTTTTTGTTATTCCAGAATAAACACTTCTTTTAAGGGTGTTTTTTCATCCATTTTTCAAAACAAATATGGTTTTTACTTCCATTTTAAAAGAATCTTGAAAATTTACCCTAAAAAAAACATTGTTCTGGCATAAACAATTTTCATTTTTGGGTTGTTTTTCATGTTTTTTTGGGGTTTTTTGGGCTCGAGTACCCGTTTGATCGGTAACTATGTTATCACCATAGGAGTGCTAACACATTTGCAATCCTCCATTCGAAATTTCCTCAACGTGTCTTTGATGTACTTAGATTAAGAGATGAATATTCCATCTTCTTCTTGAGAAATTTGAAGTCCCAAGAAGAAATTTATTTCTCCAAGTAAGGTCATCTCAAACTCCTTTGGCATGTCACCGAAAAATTCTTATTCAACTTGTCATCATCACTGGTAAAGATGATATTATTCACATACACTTCTATGAGCATGAGGCTGTCTTGTTCAATCTTAAAATATAAGTTGCTATCGTCACTTCCTTTTATGAAGCCTTGCTTTTGCAAATATCTGTCCATGCAGGCATACCATGCTCTTGGGGCTTGCTTGAGATTGTATAATGATTTCTTTTACTTGGAAACATAGTATTTCTTATTATTCAGTATAAATCCTTCGGGTTTCTCTATCTACACTTCTTCCAAATCTCTATCCAAGAAAGCTGATTTAACATCCATCTGATATACTTTGATCTTTCTGGAACAAGAATATGCCAAGAACATCCGTATGGCTTCCATTCTGGCTATGGGAGTGAAGGTATCTTCAAAATCAATTCCTTCTACCCATGCATATCCCTTACAAACCAATTTGGATTTTGATTTGTAAACTACCGTGGATATTCCATTGGATAGTTCGTCACAACAAATCTGATAATAATATATTAAAATTATGAATTTCAACACTATTACAATTTATTTAAAACTTTGGATCTGTAAATTTAACTGTAATTAGTGCATGCATGTGAATGGAAATTATGTAGAAAAGTAGAGAACAACAAAATAAGCTCATACACACATAAGACACACCATATGCTTTACGAAACCCTTTTGGGAGAAAACCCAACTGGAAGGTGAGGCTGCTTCCCTCTATTTCTCTGTATGGAAATATGGCTGTAGGTACAAAGAAGCAACACCTGTGGCCCGTCGGCTACTACAGTGCACAAATCCTCCCAGTGTGCTCTACCCCCTATCCCTCTTGGCTATCTTTTCTCAACTATGGAATAAAATGCTCTCAAAAGAATGAAATGTCTCTTTCTCATAGTGGTTCGATTATAACATAGCCCAATACCCTACTAGTGTTTAAGTTTGACTGCATAAAATCTTAACTAGAGTTACAATATAAACTCTTCTAGAGTATTTTACATCACTGTCATGTGGCTAGCCCCTTTTCCATGATTAATGGGGGTTGACGTGACATTCTCCCAAATTATAGGTGTGAAAACAAAAAGGTCAAATTCTGAGTAGCATAACTTTTGCATACGGACTTTGACGTGCTTCTTGCACCATTGGAAAGATATCTCTGTATAATAACATGAATATTGCAATGCTAAAGCACAAAAATTTTTACCACCACAAAAAATCGTTTGATGCCTTAAAATGCTCCCGAAAGGTTTCAAACCTTGTTTCACCAAACTAGGTCCCGCTAGTAAAAATGGTCCGGTGAGCTGATTCCTCCACTTTTTCCACTCCAAATGCATCAAGATGGATGAAAAACAATATAATGATCCAATCCGAATCACACCTCCCCATTTTGGGAGACTTTTGGTCCCCAAAATCTTCTACTAAATGAGGTGAGGAAAATTTCCTCCACCTTCTCTTTGGTGTACCATTTAGCTTTGCTTGGAAGTTGTCCCTTCAACCCAATCTGCCATAGGTCATGTTGCCCATGTCTTGTAGTACTAGACCTCTTCTGCAAAATTGTATCTTCTGTCAACTTTTCCTGAGCATCTAGTGCCAAATCCTCCACAGAAGGTAGGACCTATTCCTCTTCCTGGTTTAACATGGAAGGCTCATAGAGTTTCAAATTATCTACATATAGGACTGAGTAAATGCACATATATGGTGGTCTACTGAGTCGATATGCATTATTACCCACCTTTTCTAGTATCTCAAAGGGACCATACCTTAAAGCCTTTATTTTCTTACCAGGTCCTTGCAACCTCTCCTTGTTCAACTGCAGCTATACTCTGTCGCCCCACATTGAACGATTTCTCTGTTCTGTGCTAATGATGCCTAGCCCTATACTTCTCCTACGAATTCTGCAGTGTTTCTTGTACATGTAGATGGATCTACCTTATCTTCTTTATAAAATTTTCAGCCCTCAAAGCACCTCTCGTAAGATCTTCCCTCACTCCTTGATGCCCATATGCAATATCCAAAGGTGAAGGTGGAAAATATCCAAAACAAGTCTCAAATGTTGACTTTCCTGTAGAAGTGTGAACTATTTTGTTGTAAGAATGTTGTATATATATGAGATTTTCATCCCAGGTTTTCATATGATTCTGGTTGTATCCCCTCAGATTCTACTCCAAAGCCCTGTTGACTACTTCTATCTACCCATATGTCTGTGGATGAAATGTTGTAGATATCTTGAACTTTGTGTCCATCTTCTCCCACAATGTAGTCTAGAATGCATTGAGAAATCTTGTATCCCTATTTGAAATGATGCTTCTTAGTATCCCAAAGTGCACCTAGACCTGTCCAAAGAACAAATTTGGTTCTTCTTGCCCATTGATGGTTTTTATTTTTATTTTATAGGGCATCAAAACACACATCTTGTTGAACCTGTCAACTACCACGAACATGTAGTCATGTCCCTTCCTAGTTGTTGGTAAACGTCCCACAAAGTCCATGGAAATTCTTTCCTAAGGACGAGTAGGTACATGTAAGGCATGATATAGACCCTATTTCTTGTTGCTAGTCTTGTTGATACAACAAAGCATGCATTCTCTTATGAACCTAGATACTTGTTCTTGCTTCTTGGGCCAATACACATACCTTTGCAAGTTATCCATGGTATTCCATACACCAAAGTGCTCTACAACCATGGAGGTATGAGCCTCTCTAATCAAGTACAATCACTCACCTTTAGAAATACATAAATTATCCAACTTGTAGAGTAACCCATCCTGGATATGGTAGTCAACAATGTTGTTTCCATTGTGCACATAACTCTGATTTTGCAACTGCTAATACATGTCCTTAAAGTCCTCATCCTTTTAATATGCCCCCTTGTATGCATCATGGGTGAATGGTTCCATGTGCATAAGAGTCCCTGAAACTATAATCTTTTGATGTGGGTGGCCTTGAAAGCATGTCAACTAACTTGTTTGTGTTTCCCTTCTTATACTTGATCACCAAATGAAACTGCTAAAAAAACCCCATCCACTTGTAATACCTAGTCTGTTGTTACTTACTCTGGGCCTGCAATTACTATAACAACTGGTGATCTATGTGGATCACTACCTCCTTTCTCATCAGCTAGTGCTTCCACTTCTTCACAACTTGCACCATGGCATAGATCTCCTTGTCGCAGGTAGGGTAGTTAAGAACTTACCCATGAAATACTTCAGAATGGTAGCATATAGGCCTTCCTCCCTTCATCAAGACAACTCCCATAACATACCCACTTACATCTGTATCCACTTTAAAAGGTCACTGCAAGTTTGGTAATGCCAGAACTGGTGCTTGACTGATCTTCTTCTTTAGCTCCTCGAAATCCCTCTGTTGACCTTTTCCCCTTTGGAAACTCTTGCCACTTGTTGTTATGGCATGCAGTGGTGCTGCTACTGCTAAAAATGAGGCTATGAATATCCTTAGGTACTGTGCTGCTCCAATGAAACTCCTAACCTCAGAAACATTAGTAGGCACCGATCATTTCATGATGGCCTCCATCTTGGAAGGATCTATCTTCAGTTGTCCCCCACCAATCACATATCATAGATACACCAAAGATTGTTGTGAAAAATCGCTTCTTAAGATTTGCTAGCAGATGGTGCTTCTTCATTGTTTCCAACACCTGTGTCAAATGTGAAATACGTTCCTCCTAGGTAGCACTATATACCATATATAATCCAAATAGACAATAACAAATGAATCTATAAAAGGGCACAATATATCATTCATTAATCTCATAAATGTAACTAGTGCATTACATAGGCCAAATGACATGACTAACCACTCATATAAACCTTGCTTGGTTTTGAAGGCAATCTTCCATGTATCTTTTTATTTGACTCAAACCTGGTGATACCTAGACTTCAAGTCCAACTTAGTCAAGTATTTTTCTTGCTGCAACTAATCCAACATATCATCTATCCTGGGCAGGGGGTATCTGTTCTTGAGCGTGACTTTGTTCAACACCCTGTAATCCATACACATTTGCTAACTCCCATCCTTCTTCAGCACAATGATTATGGGTGATCCACATGGTGATGTAATCGGTTAAATGAAAATATGTTCCAACAAACACTGTAACTATTTCTTAACCTCACTTGCTTTTATAACAGATTGTGTGCACAACCCAATATTTGGCAATGGGGAGTTTGGAAATAACTGGATCTCGTGCTCCACTTCTCTCTTAGGTGGTAACCCTTTAGGTTCTCGGAACACTTCCTTGTATGCTTGTAAAAACACCTCCAATTGTTGTTTACGTTCCTTAGTACACCCCTTGAGGGATGCCTTGCCTCTTATTGACTCTTCTACAGACTAAATTTCTCTTAAAAACAATAAAACATACTTATTGCTGGAACTGATCAATTTCTTGGATTGGTTGACACTTACCAATGAAATTTTTTGACATGCCTTTGTGCGTGTTGATGATGAATGAATTTCCATCCTTGATGAGTTGATACTGGTTATCTGTCCTCATGAAAATTGCATCACACATGTACATGTATGGACTCCCAAACACGACTCCACTGTTGAAGAAAAGTATAACTAGGCTCTGTATTTGTAAATGTAACTTTGATCTTTTTACTTGTCAAGAAAAAGAAATATTATTTTTGTAAATTATTTGAATGAGTTTCTTGCTCATTCCACAGGTCTAGAAAAATCAAAGAATTAAAGTCATGTTAAAGAGCTCTTTTCGAGCATGTCTATGGGTCAACTTAGTGTCAAGTAGCCCTCCAAGACAAGCACCATCCTCCAAAGAAGAAGACTGCCAACAAAGCGAGATAAAAGACAGTCACGTTGGCCTAAAAATAATTAGATTCACTCACGTCGGCTCAATAAATAGACACAGTACTCCACACTATAATGCCAACTTATTTATAGAGTTGTGACTACTATAAATACCCCGCTGGGGTCACCATAGTAAACACAACTTCAGATCACTCCGAAACTTTGGACATCAAATTCTGCAACTTCAGATGGGTGCAGGAAAAATAGAGTCTCAAATATTCAGTGGATAATGTAACCTTCTCGGTGATATCAGTCTCAACTTAAATATGATAATAAAGCTCTCAGTGAAAGGAAAGGAGAACATAGTCACAAGATCTTAGCAAAGGAAGAAGGAAGTCATGATCTCGATAATGAAGATGATCTCAGATTACATAGTAGTACACACAACCTCAACATGATCATGGTAAAATGATCTCATAGTAATGATATCACTGTTTTGGCATACTGAATAGAGTCACTGTCTTGACAAGAAGGATTACAATGATCTCACTGTGACAAGAAGAAGCTCAGTGATCACACAATAATCCTTTATTAGCATAATGAACTCAATCATGATCTTGGTCTTAGGAAATAAGCAGCAAGGGTATCAACAAAGGGGCAACAATGGTGTGCAACAATGATTTCCTCAGTGAAGTAGTAGTGATGATGAAGTACTTAGCAATGACAAAGGAGAGGATTGGTGTCTTGGTCTTGGAATGGCATAGTAAGTCAAGGGTCATGGTCTTGGTGTTTGTCAATTAGAATATTTATAAGAAGAATTATGTGTAGGTTTTCCTCTCCAAGAGGGAGAGGTTTTGGCCCCGTTAGAATGCCAACTTCTTGTGTTCTTGTCTCTTTTCTTTTGGTAGCTATTTGATGAAATATGAAACATACACTATAATAATGCAAAGGAGAAGATTGTGCTAACAAGAAAATAAAAATGCCTCACAAATAGTTATCAAGATAAGAAGAATCACATTAATCCCACTTGCCCTAGATTATTCAACATCCACATACATCAAGGGGAACTGCATCTAGTTGTACTTCATCAATAAAATTAGCACTGATAGAAAATCTAATTTTACATTGTTTTGTTACCTTCAACTCGGCATCCTTATTTACCCATCCCAGTGGATATGGGTTTGGATGATCACGAACTTCCTACCCCAACTTCTTCACCAACTATGCTGCAACGAGATTCACCTGCAATCCTGAGTAAGATAGAGCATCAATCTTTATCTTCTTGACCTTTATCTTTATATGGAAGAGTTTGGTCATTTCTTTCTCTTCCTGTTGCTGACGACTATTGAGATTCACCTCATTTTGCACTAATGTACAAACAATATTCTCATCCACATCCACGCTGCTTTCAACATGATTGCTCGAGTATGTGGCCATGAGAGTCTTCTTCTTATTATCTTTCTTCTTGTTCTTCGAGTTTAGCTCTGGATGCAAATTCCAACACTTCTCATTTGTATGGCCATCAATGTTGCAGTGGTTGCTAGGATATTTGCATTGGTATGTTGTGGCTGCTATCTTCTTATATTTTCCCCCTTTTACTTCTTATTTCCCTCCTTAGAACCATTTTTATCATTTTGCTTCAATCCACTTGATTGCGCCCTCTTCAGACTTATGTTCTCCAGGTACTGTGCCTATATACAAGCCTCATCCACTGATTTGCGCTTGAATAACATAACTTGCTCACACATATGGAAATGTAGACCCCCCAGATACTTGAGGACTACATCTGGGTTCTTTGGAGAGAAGCCCAACATTATAGTTATCTTTATGAATTTCATGGTGTATTCCTGTATGCTTTGGCTCGAATTTTGCCTGAAGTACTGCCATCAGATCCACTGGTCCTCCATGTACCCAATGGGATAAAAACGTGACTTGGTGAGGGTTTTGAAATCATTCCACTTAGTTACTGGAGGTTCTCCCTCCAACCTTAAGGTTTCTGTGTGGCTCTCCCACCAAGTCAGTGCATGTCCCACTAATTTCAGTCGTGCGAATGAGATCTTTTTCCCTTCCTCGATATGATGGACGCCGAAATAAACTTCCAGTTGCTACAACTGGTTGTTCAACTTCAGAGCATCAATCTCACCATGGTACGACTTGATATCGACTTTTTCTTCCATTTTAAACATAGACTAATTCACGATACTCGAATCGAGTTGATCTTTTCTAGATTTTTTCTTTAAATGGTTCTCCGTTTCTCCTTGATATTCTAATCCCTGTTATGATTTATCCTCTGCATTCGAACCCCCATCTTATCCAAATATCCCCAACTTATTTCTCAGGGCCTCCATGATGAGGTTTACATTGCGATTTATGTTTGCGACTTGTTGTTCTAGCTGTGAAAACCTCTCCTCTGTAGGATCATGAGGGTCATTTACAGATTCATTGGCCATGATTAGGGTTTTATGATTTTCAACCCTGCTGTTTTAGACCCCTGCAATCTCCACAAAATACCCAAATTATCTGTTCTAATGGATGATTTTTTTGGTACTGTTTCTTAGGAGATTTAGAAGGAATTTGAGGTGTGTTTTGGTCAGGCTTTGCTTGCTTTCCTACTGGTTCCTCTGGTTCTTCTTCCAATGGATCTTCCTTCACTTTCTCCTCTTCCCTTAGTATTGGGCCCTACTTTTGTCACTTTTTGACACCTTGTCCTGCTATCTTTTATAATATCCTACATCATTTGCTCCTTTTGACACCTCAAAACCATCCTATACTTGTTAAACTGTTCCATCCTATACTCTTTTGAATCAATTTTACTGACATATTGTTAGGATTCTTAAGTATGAGGATGGAGACTTGAATGCATTGATAGGTCACTGATGATTCAATGTCTAGCTAGAAGTGCACTAGGCAACAATTCGGTACCTAATTCTGTACTCTATTCGGTACCTAATTCTGTAGTCCATTCAATACCTTCTTTGAGGATTGGCATTA
The DNA here is from genome assembly GCA_000404065.3 of Pinus taeda. Taxonomy (NCBI): domain Eukaryota; kingdom Viridiplantae; phylum Streptophyta; class Pinopsida; order Pinales; family Pinaceae; genus Pinus; species Pinus taeda. The sequence goes on along the minus strand of APFE031078145.1, from coordinate 146,951 downwards.
GTTAAACTAATGAACATTTCGAGGAAAATTATCATGTTCATGATAATAATAACAACGAATTCAACCTAAATATAGAATGGATCAGATTTTTGTGGATATGATAGAATGAATGAGTGATCCTTGAGAATTTGGATTTTCTTAATTAAGCTTAGATCATACTTGCATTATCTCTCTTGATTAGTTAGTTACATCTATCTTTGGGTCATAATATTTTTAAGAGGGCCAAGCACCAATGTTAGAGGTTAGCGAGTTGAAGCAAAGAAGAATTATGATTATGAACACTACATAACTTTGTTTTAATTCAGTTTGGAACCATTGTACTTATGCATTATTGAAGACTATTAATATAGTGATATCGACTTCTATACTTATAACTTTAGGTGTTTTTAATCCGTAATTTTGTTGTGGTAATCTAGCTTGTCTATGGTCATGCAAGGGACCACCATCAACCTCAACCAAGTCCGGTAGTTGGTTTTAGTTAGATAGAAAGGTATCTATGTGGATTTGTATATAATAATTGCACTTTGAATATTTTGTTGTGGATTTTAGATATTCCGTACTTAGAAGTGTGATTAAGCAACATTTAAATCTTCTATAGATCTGAACGCCCTATCTTTGAAACTTTATGTTGATGATTGATTATTAAAAGGATAAATTTCCATTTAAAATTGCTTGAGTTTATGAAATCATTCTCATAGAAATTGCTTGAGTCTGTAGGAATTTCTTTTATCAAGCATTTCCGAGGTGGAAAAAATATGTTTTAATTGAAATGAATTTTTGAAGGTCGAGCTTTTAAACAATCTTAAGACTAAAATGAAACCATTGATTTTAAAGCAAAATAACTTACTATCTATGAATCAGAATTTTCTAATGAAGGACTCTGCAACCAATGTTTGATACCTGAAAGTTTCCATACTAGGATTGTGTATGGATTGTAGATAATTTGTTTTCTTCTTCAATTAGTTTCGAATGGATTTATGAAATCAAAGAATTGTATGAGTGAATTCTTGAGTTTAATAGCATTGATGGAATAAGTTTTCAATTTATAGTTACATATTTTGTTTGACCTTGGGGTTAGTTTTGTGTGAAGTGGAACAAATTACTTCAATTAAGTTATGGTATTATTGGGTGTGTTTCAAGTGAGGCATTTGAGCATGAATTAGTTGTGTGATTATTGAAGATAAATTAGTGATTTGAATTGTGTGTTATTAGGAAGACATCATAAGCTTCTTTACTTCATTAGACTTTAGTAAAATAATTAAATGATTTTGAATTAGGACATTGATTGGAGTGAACACTCAGTACTAGTTAAGTATAGAATAATGAACTTGGATATGAACCATAATAATTTGCAACTCTAATATTACGAATTTTAGATTGAAACTTTAAAAAAGTATAGGGAATTAAAAGAGCATATAAAAACCCTAACATTTTTGGTGCCGTTGCCGGGTAGTTGCAAACGGTACATGTAATACTTTCTTTCAGTAGATTTATGTGTGTAATTGGGATTTTACAGGGCAATTAGAGGGCAGATAAAGTACGGTAAGACGTGAGTGAAGAGCCACACCTCCACAATGGTGGAGTTTCTCCAAAGTTTGATTGTCCCTAATTAATTTTTGTAGTTATTTTTTTATGCGCAAAAGTAGAGGTAGACCTAGAGATAGTAAGGGGAGATTTATTTAGAGTACGAAATCACTTTTATAATTATTTGGTCCTACAAAGACACCCCCCCCCCCAATTAACCCCGCTAATTGTTATGCAAGAAAAAGGGTGGAAGGAGAAAGATATGCTACAATAGTGGCCTCATAAAAGGAAATATGACATTCAAACGGGGCAATACAAATTGAAGGCAGACCACAACAAGAACAAACCATAGTAGGAACTGTTGTAGGAACATAATAAGTGGTTGTCTCACAAGAGGAATTTGCAGTAAGAGGACCTCAGAGAGATTTTGGGCCTAGGCATATAAAACCTAGCTTAGACAAATCAACCAGATCCTACTATTTTTGGACCTCTTGAAAAAGTGGCTGACAGAAGAGGAGGTGAAGAGAACATAAACAATGACAGGAAAAATGGTGGGAACAATGACATAATCGATACCCTGCTTAATGGTTGACAAAAGAGATGGATCTAGAGGAGGAAAACAAGGAAGAAGAAGAAAATACATTTGGATTTCCTATCTTGGACATCACTGAAAATATTACTCTGAATCATTTACCCTTGGCATCTCTTCCACTTTTACGTGGTACGTCTTCTGACGATAATGATTCTTTTCTATTTGAATTTGATATTCTTTGTAGAAGTTATAATTATTATGATGATGCACATAAGCTCAAAGTATTTCTGGCTACCTTGAAAGATTCAACCCTTAGGTGGCTCATGAGCCTGGGAGAACACACTATCTATTCATGGGATTACATGAAATCCGCCTTTCTTAAGAAATACCAAGATTATTGAAAAAGTAGAGATATTAATGACATTTTTAGGATGCAACAAATGGAAGACAAGAGTTTGGAAGAATACCTTGAAAGATTCATTTATAATTACCATAAATCCCAAATAGGTATTTTGGATGAAAAAACCTTTAGGAATGTTTTCTTGAAAGGGCTAAGGGAAGAATGCATAGAAACTTTAAATCTCTTAAGCTCTAGAGACATCTATAAGAAACCTTTTGCTGAAATAACTGAGCTATGTAGAATTTATTCTAGAATCCAAGCTAAGGCAGGGAAACTAATTCATGACATCCCAAGGGACTATGTGACTATAAATTCTAAATTTGTACAGGGTGGTGTTACTTGAACTGAACTAGGGAATCTTTTCGAAAATTTTAAGACATATATATGTAATACTATTAGTTACCAGTTGGATACTCTTCAAATCAAGAAAAAAAAGAGCAGGAGAAGACTGTCCTAGCTATTTTCTGTCCTAAATGAAGAAGGAAACATGTTGAGAGAGAATATCCTATAAATGTGATAGAGATGTGTGGAATTTGAACATATGATCACCCCACTGAACAATGTCCTTCCCTACCATGATTACAAGATATTTACAAGGGAGGGAATGAAACTAGTGAGATTCCTCAGACTTCTAGGAGACCACCATGGAGGACACAAAACCATAATTCTTATCAATACCCTAATATGCAACCTTTTCCCCTGTATCAACCATAAAAATTTATGAGGAACAATAAAATCACAATATGTAAAATCACATTATAGATAATATAAAAATTACATCACGTAATTGTCAATATAATCTAACAATGTTTTTGTCAAATTAAATTAAACATTTATCTAATTTATGAACAATGCATACCATTATTATAGATGATATATAAATTAACCATATTAATGACATAAAATTACATAACATACGCACCTTTTATTAAAAATGTATAGAAAAAAAAGAGAGAGATTACAAATACATATAAAATATATACATCTATATATTATTCCAAAATACATATTTTTTTTCAAAAACTATTACAATTCACAATAATCTCTTATTAGGTCATAGTAAGTAATGGTAAAACATCATGGATTAAATTCATGTTTAGTGTAATTAGAAAAAAATTCTATTCAGGATAATATTAGTGCATGTATTGTCTATTGGTATAGGGAAATGATAATATGTAGACATAGATAATTCATCTACTACTATATTTTCGCTCGTGTTTTGGCTTGGTTATTTGTTGTAACTCCTCCTCCGCGATATATTTCTCCTCAAAAATTTGCATCCCCTCCTCCACATGTACATTTTCCTGTACGTTATTTTGATAGAGCGAATCGAGGCAACCACTGTGGCTGTGGGGTTTGGTTGAGAATTAATCTCAATATTCATTTGTCTTTTGATTGTGTGGTGGTTTAGGTACTAATCAGAAGGTTGAATTCATGGAACTCCGGGGATTGCTGATCCTTGCAAAGCACCTCCAGATCAGGCACCTTTCTATCTACGGGGACTCAAAATCTGTCGTAGAACCTGTGGTGGGACAATCCTCTATTTCAGTGCCTTCTTTGCATGCTTGGATGGCTCACATTTTGTATCTTAAGAAAGCCTTTGATCACATTTCAATATCACACACTTTCTGACATCATAACTCTGTGGTTGATCGATTATCTAAACATGGTTTGGAGTCTACTTGTGGCACAATTCGGTTCCGTCTTCATGCGTGGGATAAGAAGATGGTTGAGGACAACTTCGATGTGCCATCAATTTTTTGATCTCAGATGTCATATTATGCTTGGAGCCTACCTTTGTTTTAGTGTTTTCATATCATATTATCTTCTTACATGCTAATTAGTCCTTGCTTGGCCAGTTTTGGTTCTTGGGCCTGGACTCTCTTTTCTCATGAGATGCAGGCATGTGGATTGTCATATATATTTTTTTCTCTATGATCTTTGGCGCCATCCTATATATCTTTTAGGCATTTTTTCATCTCCTTGGATGATTTTTTGTTTCACACTATGGTTTATGATGACTTGGCTGATCTCTTCCTTGAGGTTTTGGACTCCACAAATCACATGGAAAATGTATTGGAACTTTTTTACTAATAGAAGTTATCAGTGTTTTTTTCTTCTAGACAAAAAAAAATAATTCATCTACTACTGTATGACTATCATGGAAATGCTCAAATCATAATATACCTTTTCATATTTGCATAATACTTTTTGACGGCATAAAATAGTATATATTCAAAGTATTCAAAGTATAATTCATCTACTACTGTATGACTATCATGGAAATGCTCAAATCATAATATACCTTTTCATATTTGCATAATACTTTTTGACGGCATAAAATAGTATATATTCAAAGTATTCAAAGTATTCATTGTTTATATTTTTTTTGTCAAATATTGTAATAGACTCCATTCAAAACCTCTTCTATCCTCACACTATAATTCTTCTTACTGACTTGGACATCGACCATGTTTAAATTCTTTCAATACACCTTATAGAACTTAAATCATAATTAACAATACATATTATCTTATTTAAATAAATTGATAAACATATACAATACTAATTACAATTCATGTGAATGAAATGGACAATATATTTATTCTTTTCAATATTCAATGAGTATTTTATGTATAGATATAAAGCAGGTAAAACTATTTTTATATACGGACAAGTATACTTAATCTTTATAAAACACCTCATCCTTAATAGTTGTAGGTTCTCTATTAAGACTAATAGTTTACCTTCAAATTTTGTTGATGTTATTATTGATAAAATATTTTAAACCATCACGACTGTATACTTATTTTTCAGGTATCCAGGGCCTTAGGTTCTCCATTAAGACTAATAGTTTACCTTCAAAATTTGTTGATGTTATTATTGATAAAATATTTTAAACCATCACAACTGTATATTTATTTTACATGTGTTGATGCTATTATGATGAAATATGATAAAGAAATATTGAAAAAACTCTAATGTCTGCTGAAATAACAAATATACACTTTCCCCATGCTTAGACCCTTTGTTTCCTTTGTGCACACATTTCACTCAATGGAACTAGCATATTCCACCCCAAATCTTTGGTTCATGATGCCATGCACTAACGATCCTCTTCTCAATGCTTTCAACTCCTCCAATATTAAGGATTTACTCCTTCTGAATGATGCGAGAGAATTGAAGAAAGACATGAATCTTACTTTTTTCAAGATGCCATGGATTCCTGGGTTCTTGTACAAAGACTTGTTGTAGGTATATATAATTTTGTTTAAGATTTTATACTGTTAGTTACTTTGAATCTTAAGTTGGAAACATTATGTATAAAGTCTTAGAGTTTTTAGGTTTGAATTTGATTGGTTTGAAGGCCATGGGAGGAAACAACGAACAAGAAGGCAAAGCTCTCAGATGCGCATGTCATTGAGACAAATGAGTCGCGACCACTTCCAATGCCGAACCAAGTTGATTTCTTCGCCATACGTTAGATTTAAAAAATATGCCCCTTAGGCCGTTGTTACAAAGGATTTAGGGTAACTTTTCTTCATTGAACCATGTTATCTCCAGAACCAATAGATATATGAGACCCTATAACTGCGTATGTATTTGTAACATGTTCATGATGGAGCGAGTTGTTATAGTACAATAAAAAAATTGTGAAGCGAAATGGATATACTTAAGAGGGTTTTCATGTCTTAATGGATGGCACTTGGCAACCATGAAGAGAAAACATTTACTTCCTTCCAACCTTCATAGATAGGTCACTAGTTTTCTTGAATTAAATTTTAATTCACAAGTTTTCTTTTCTTAATTTAATCAACTAGCTTAAATAACCTCTATCTCTTATTTTTATCTAGGTCCTTGAGAAAACCTAGCAAATCTTAGGGAAAGGTGAGTGAACACATGAAGAAACTAAAGTACACTATAAGAAACCAAAGGAAAAACACCTTTATGAGTGTAGATGTCATCTTGTAATTTGCACGAAAAATATTCTAGATGTCATCTTGTAATTTGCATTGTTGACATCTTTGATAGGAGTAAAACTTATGAAAGACAATATACCTATAAGGGATTTGTTAAAAACAATTATAACTTTGGAATTTCAATAAATTGCTTCTTCTTCATTAAATACCCTAACAAACTCTTTCCATACAACACATAGTTATAAATTCTAACATGTTCCTTAAAATGCTTAGAAAACATAATAATTGAGTGCATTAATAGGAGAAAAAAGAAATTAATAAATGAATGCATTAATATTAATTCCTATCATATACTTAATACTTATTAATTTAGATACTTGCTATAAGTTGTAGAATATCGACCACATTTATTAATGTACTTATGCTAATTTTTATATATGTAAAATTTATAATCACACATCAACATTAAATAAAAATTTTGAATAAGATAAATAATATTAATATTATTAATCCTATATAATTGATAATTAATATCTGAATA
>APFE031078145.1:108195-139545 GCA_000404065.3 Pinus taeda | reverse complement strand
TAAACGTATTTTCATATATTTCAAATCATTTCTATTACTTTAAAGAATGAATATTTCACTCAAATAAAATAATTATATATAAACCTAGAAACCAAAAATAAACCACACCTAAGAAAAACATCTAATGATTTCTTATCATAGCCTTCTAATGGCCTACTCTGTGTGTGAACACATTTTTCATTAACTGTAATGAATAGTATTATTGATGGATTCAACGTAAAAAAATATAATTTCACACACAATTCTCATTAACTGTAATGAATAGTATTATTAATGAACGCTCACCCAAATCAAACTGTAAACATTCACCGAGACGATTACATAGCAGAGAAACATTGATGCCCAAAAGCTCAAAACATACCAGGCAGATCCCAAAGTTCAAACTTATACAAATCAACTATGGGGATAATGTCCAATTGTATCTTACGTCCATGAACTTTTCTCTTCAAATAATAGCCCACAAGCTCCCATCACTGGGATGGAACCTGAAACCAGAGGCAATGGAACAGGCGCCATTCTGTAACAAAATCTCTGTAAAGACTCTAGAAATACATGTACGAAAAAATTGATGGAATAATCACATTGAAGAAACCATGCGGATTACCAGCCATCTCTCAAATGGCACATGCATGCAGTGGAGTAGATGGTGATGGGGAAGAAGGCGAAGTAGAATAGTTGATGTGGGGGATTTCATCTTTTTCTCAATTGTGAGGAGTTTCCTGCAATTTGATTTATTACGAGAACAATGGTATTGTTTTGAAAAAATCCTCGCTTCATTCCATCGATCAGTTCCCCATCATTCTAAACCGGTCATCCAGGGAGAAGTGAAAAGCTCTGTGGTTTTTAGTTTCACAAATTTTTCCCCAACATCTCCAGTTAGAAATTATCCTTTGAGATTTGAGTTTGAATAACAGGTTACTTCAAAAGGGTTTTGTTTTAAAGATAGAAATGTGAGCTCTAATGGAGCGCGTGTTGGTAGATTTTTCTTGTCCACTGGTGTGATCAAGTCGAAACATGAGTTAGTCTTCTAGCTTTTCCGCTCGGGAAGCAAGAACTGGGTCTCCAGCTCCCATTGGAGATCCCATGTTACCGAGCTCTGTTTTAGAGAGATCCCAGGTTACCCAGTGCTGTTTGGATAGACACTTATGATGGGCCATTCATTTTTCTGAGGAATCTACAATGGAGGACAGTGAAGAGAAAAAACACTGAGGCCAGAAACTATGAAGCCGATATGTTATAAGGTGTACCTGATTATCATTCATATACACTAACACAACATTAGAATCATTGAAGCCGGTATGTTATAAAGCGCAGCTGATTATTATTCATATGCATTGTAAGACAACCGTAGAATCATTGAAGCCGGTATGTTATAAAGCGCAGCTGATTATTATTCATATGCATTGTAAGACAACCGTAGATTCATTGCAGCAGCCGCCAATGATTAATAGAAATAAAATAAAATATCAACTTGATGATGGTCGATCTTTAAACATGTAATGAGGTCATCATAATCTTGTATGTTATAACGGGTAGCTGATTATTATTCATATGCACTGTAAGACAACCGTAGGCTCATTGCAGTAGCCATAAGTGCTTAATAGAAATAAAATAAAATATCAGCTGTTGTAGAACTTCTATTCAACTGTTATAGAATTCGAATTTCTATTCCATTGTTACAAATTTTCTATTCACATACTCTTTTGGGATGGATTAAGTAGAACCATGTAAAATTACTTAATCGCTTCCAAAAAGAGACAAGATGCTGGCTTTTAAAATAAGCTAGATATACAATATTCATGGTATATAGTCAACATTAATGCTATAAGTAAAATATTATAAGGAAGATTTAAAATTAATGGACATTTAAAAGTGACAACTGTATTCTAGGCTTGTGAAAAAGAGGCGCTGGTGGATAATAAAAACACAATTCATAAAAGCGATAACTGTATTCTAGGCTTGAGAAAGATAAGGCTTGTTGATAACAAAGCACAATAATATATACGTTGGGTTTATAATATTAGTCCTTTGGGTTTAATATTATTCTCTTGGGTGATCCCTTCGGATTTTAGTATTAATCCCTTGGGTTTATAATATCAATTTAGTGGGTTATAATATTAACAATTGTCAACCATGGTCAATCATAACCAACCATGTTCAACCATGATCAAACAAGGTAGGATATGGAAATTAAGCATGGTTAACCATGGTCTAACGTTGCGTTCGACAAAAAATGTTTCGATATGAAAATCGGCCATGGTCCAACATTGCATTGTGACAAGAATTGCCTCTATATGGAAATCAACATAGTCAACCCATCTCAACCATGTTTATTTTAGGGTTTATAATATTGGTGTTAGGGTTTATATACCTTGGGTTTATAATTATTATCCCTTAGGTTTATGAATCCCTTGGGTTTATACTATAAATCCCTTTGGTTTATTGATCTAAGGGTTCATATTCCTAGGGTTTAATATTATTAAACAATGTTTAACCATAATCAACCATGGTCAACCATGGTAGAATGTCGCATTGTGACAAGGATTGTCTCAATATGAAAATCAATCGTGTTCAACCATGTTTATTTTAGTATTTTTAATATTTATCTAAAGGATTTTATACCTTTGGTTTATAATATTAGTCCCTTGGGTTTAATATTATTCCCTTAGGTTCATATTCTCTTGGGGTTTTAGTATTAATCCCTTGGGTTTACAATATCAATCCGTTGGGTTTATTATTACCTTAGGTTTATAATATCAATCATGGTCAACCATTGTCAACTATGGTCAATCATGGGGTTTTAGTATTAATCCCTTGGGTTTATATATTAGTCCCTTGGGTTTAATATTATCCCCTTGGATTCATAATATCAATCCCTTAGGTTTATAATATCAATCATGGTCAACCATGGTAAACCATAACCAACCATGGTCAACTTTGGTCAATCATCGTCCTTTTTTGCATTATGAAAAAAATTCTCTCCACTTAGGGTTTATATACCTTGGGTTTATAATATTAGTCCCTTGGGTTTAATTTTATTTCCTTGTGTTCATAATCCCTTGCAATTTTAGTATTAATCCCTTGGGTTTATTGTTCCTTTGGGTTTATAATATCAATCATTTGGGTTTATTATTCTTCGTTCAACCATGGTTTATTATGATGTCAACCATGGAATTGTGATACAAATTATCTCAATATGAAAATCAACAATAATCAATCATGTTTATTATAATGTTTATAATATTTATCTTGAGGTTTATATACGTTGGGTTTATAATATTAGCCACTTGGGTTTAATATTATTCCCTTGGGTTCATAATTCCTTGGGGTTTTAGTATTAATCCCTTGGGTTTATTATTCCTTTGTGTTTATAATATCAATCCCTTGGGTTTATTATTAACTTGGGTTTATAATATCAATGAGGGTCAACCATGGTCAACCATAACCAACAATGGTCAACTGTGGTCAATCATGGTTGGATCTCGCATTATGACAAAAATTATCCCCACTTAGTATTTATATAGCTTGGGTTTATAATATTAGTCCCTTGGGGTTAATATTATTCTCTGAGGTTCACAATCCCTTGAGGTTTTAGTATTAATCCATTGGGTTTATTGTTCCTTTGTGTTTATAATATCAATCGCTTGGGTTTATTATGCCCGGGTCAACCATGGTTTATTATTATGTCAACCATGGTCCAACATGGAATTTCGATAAGGATTGTTTGAATACGAAAATAAACGATGCTCAACCATGTTCATTTTAGTGTTTATAATAGTTTTCTTAGGTTTATATACGTTGGGTTTATAATATTAGTCCTTGGGTTTAATTTTATTCCCTTGGGTTCATAATATCTTGGGTTTATAATATCAATCCCTTGGGCTTATTATTCCCTTAGGTTTATAATATCAATCATGGTCAACCATGGTTGAATGTCGCATTGTGACAATGACTGTATCAACATGAAAATAAACCATGATCAACCATGGTCCAACGTTGCATTGTGAAAAAGATTATCTCGATATCAAAATTAACCATGGTCAACCATGGTGTAACATGACATTGTGATAAGGATTGTCTTAATATGAAAATCAACAGTGGTCAACCATAGTCACTTTAGTGTTTATAATATTTATCTTAGGGTTTATATACATTGGGTCTATAATATTAGTCCCTTGGGTTTAATCTTATTCCCTTGGGTTCATTATCCCTTGGGGTTTTAGTATTAATCCTTTGGGTTTCTAATATCAATTCATTAGGTCTATAATATTAATCATGGTAAACCATGGTCAAACCACATGGATATGGAAATCAACCATGGTCAACATTATTTATTTTAGGGTTTATAATATTCATGTTAGGATCTATATACCTTGGGTTTATAATTTTTATACCTTAGGTTTATTATTCTCTTGGGTTTATAATATCAATCCATTGGGTTTATTGATGTAAGCATTTATATTCCTAGGGTTTAATATTATTCAACAATGGTCAACCATGTTCAAGCATGGTCAACCATGGTTCAATGTCGCATTGTGATAAGGATTTTCTCAATATGAAAAGCAACTATGCTCAACCATGTTTATTTAGTGTTTATAATATTTATCTCAGGGTTTTTATACCTTGGGTTTATAATATTAGACCCTTGGGTTTAATATTATTCCCTTAGGTTCAAAATCCCTTGGGGTTTTAGTATTAATGGGTTTATTGTTCCTTCTCGTTTATAATATCAAACGCTCGGGTTTATTGTTCCCCGGTCAACCATGGTTGATTATGATGTCAACCATGGTCCAACGTGGAATTCTGATAAGGATTGTCTCAATATGAAAATCAACAATGGTCAATCATGTTTATTTTAGTTTTTATAATATTTATCTTAGGGTTTATATATGTTGGGTTTATAATATTAGTCCCTTGGGTTTAATATTATTCCATTGAGTTCATAATTCCTTGGGATTTTAGTATTAATCCCTTGGGTTTATAATATCAATCCATTGGGTTTATAATATTAATCATTGTCAACCATGGTCAAACATAACCAACCATGTTCAACCATGGTCAAACAAGGTTGGATATGGAAATCAAGCATGGTCAACCATGGTCTAACGTTGCGTTCAACAAAGATTGTCTCGATATGAAAATAAATCATGGTCAACCATGGTTGACGATGGGCTAATGTTGCATTGTGATAAGGATTGTCTCTATATGTAAATCAACATAGTCAACCATGGTCAACCATGTTTTTTTGGGGGTTTATAATATTGATGTTAGGGTTTATATACCTTGGGTTTATAATTGTTATCCCTTAGGTTTATTATTCCCTTAGGTTTATAATACAAATCCCTTTCGTTTATTGATCTAAGGGTTCATATTCCTAGGGTTTAATCATATTCAACAATGGTTAACCATAATCAACCATGGTCCAATGTTGCATTGTGACAAGGATTGTCTCAATATGAAAATCAACCATGCTCAACCATGTTTATTTTAGTATTTTAATATTTATCTTAGGGTTTTTAAGTCCCTTGGGTTTAATATTATTCCCTTAGGTTCATAATCCCTTGGGGCTTTAATACTAAAATCCCTTGGGTTTATTATTCTTTTAGGTTTATAATATCAATTAGTTGGGTTTATTATTCCCTTAGGTTTATAATATCAATCATGGTCAACCATTGTCAACTATGGTACATCATGGGGTTTTAGTATTAATCCCTTAGGTTTATTTTTTCCTTCAGTTGATATGTCAATCCCTTGGGTTTATAATATCAATCATGGTCAACCATGGTCAACCATAACCAACCATGGTCAACCATGGTGGGATGTCGCATTGTGACAAAAATTGTCTCCATATAAAAATCATGGACAATCTTTGTTAACCATGGTCAACCATGTGTTATAGAATCAAACATGTTCAACCATGGTCAATCTTGGGTTTTTAGTATAAATCCCAATGATTTATTATTCCTTTGGGTCAAACATGGTGAATCATAGTCAACCATGCTCAAATGTCGCTTTGTTACAAAGGCTGTTTCAATATGAAAATCAATCGCGGTCAACCATGGTCCAACATCACATTGTGACAAATAATTAATTACTATTATGTAAAGATGAATTAATTATTATTATTATTTTTATTTTATTAAGTATTATTATTAATTAATATTAATTAAAAAATATTTATATTGTTTTATAAATTAACTATTTAACTGTTATTTATTAATTTTTATTAGTAAATTGTTATTATTTTTTTTTTACATAATCGGTTGCTGTTTATATTCCAAAAAAAGATTGAGGAGGCCGAGCTCCTGTATTACAAGGCATTATGCCCGGGAAGCAAAGCAAGGAAATACTACAGGTTAGACAAAATTCCTCTTTGCTCCTGTCATTCTTGACTTTTGGAAAACCTGAACAAGTATAGATTCTAATGAACTGGAATAGCAAGAAATAGAATTTGCAAAGTAGGCTTAGTCTATGTTTATATGACTGATCTAGTGGGCTGTAGAATCTTCAGGCTTATTGTCAACTTTTGCGTTCCTTAGGCTTGAAGAGCTGGTGTTGGGAGCGCTTCATTTTTCCATCATGAACTTCAGAATGTCGATGGACCCCTGGGCATGGCTGCATCTGTTGGAGAGATCATTAAATTGCTCCTGAAGTGAAGAAACTCTATGGAGAAAAAGATTGAGGTCGGCCTCATGCTTCTCGCTAGTGATCTGGGCATGGGTTTCAATTTTGGAATCCAAAATCTTCTAATGAGCACATATTTGTTCCAATTCTGCTTGCAGATCAGCGCATGGAGGCAATCTTCACTTCTCTCCATTGTGGGAGGCAAAACTGTGTTCTCAGTGATTTGAAAGAATAGAGCGCTGCGATACTATTGAACCAACGAACTTGGGAAGAGGGAGCTTGGAGGTGGAGTGGTAGTGAAGAGAGAAGGGGAGCGATGGCTTAGAGCAGAGGAACTACTGAGAGCAAACGACAAAAGGGACGAATGCGGCTTGGGAGAAGAGGAGATGCGAAAATGAGAGAAGGAGAGAGCGGATAAGAAGGTGGGTTCTGATAAGGGGTCAGACGAGGGGTTAACGGTGAATGGGGTAGAGATCACGGGAAGAATACAAGAAGGATCACGAGAGAGGAAAGGGCAGGGCAGAGCAGCATGGGCGATGGGACAAAAAGGAGTTGGACAGATCGTTTCTAGAGATTTGGTGAAGAAAACATAATGCTGTCGAATATCAAGGTGGATTTTTGCAGCGACCAAGACTTGAATCTTCTTGAGGACGCTGCGAGTGTCAGTGACAGTTGATTTGTTGCGGGCCATTCTAAGCATTGATATGTTTCTAATCATGGTAGATATTGTTGGGATTCAATTGAGTTGCATAGGAGATTGCCTATGGATCTGTTACACGCTCTGTTGGAAGAAGTGTCTGCCTCCTTGTTGAAAGTTCAAAGAACATGGAAGAAACAGAGGTCTATCATTTGTTGTGCGAGAGCTTGACACCGGTTAATAGTTTGTTGCAGTAGCACATTGGAGGCATTTCGGTTGTGAGCCATTAGACTAATGATGGCAGCCGAGTCGCCAAGGATCATTACAGTGTTTATGCCAAGTTTTTGAGGCTGGACGAGCCCTTGGTATAGAGCTAGAGCTTCAACCCTATTATTAGAGAGGGGGCCTAATCCCCATTCATAAGTCATTTGATATCTCCGTTGGCATTGTAGATGATTCCCCCAACCCCTGCTGTTCCAGTGTTAGATTTGGAAGCACCATCGAAGAAGAGATAGTAGATGTTGTTGTTTCTGAGCCAAGTTGAGAACTCCTCATCTTTCTATATTACTTTCTAACTGTGATTAGAGTTGTTGAGCTGGCTACTAATGTTACTCCCGCTTTGGCTGCTGTTAATTTTGTCTAACAAATAACTTATGAAATTCCTTTCTTCAACACACAGGTCAACGATGTCAATTTTATTTTCACTGAGATGGTTTCTAAAGTAAGACTTCTTGCCTTGTTACATAATTTCCTTGTGATGGTTTCTTTCTCTTTGAAGACCATGCGGTTTCTTGCCAACCATATGTTCCACAGAAGAGAATAAGGAAGAGCATCCAAAACCCTTTTGGCAATATTGTTCTTCTTTTGTTGCCACAAATAGTTCTTCTTCCAGAGGTGCAAAACTTCTCCAATAGAGTTATGGGGGTTCCAGGGGAGATGGGCGTTGAAGGAGATTTCACTCCAATAGGTGGTGGCAAAGGGGCAGATGATGAAGAGGTGCTGGATAGTTTCTTCAGCAGCCTTGCAATTTGGGCAACGGGAAGGACCAATAATGCCTCGCTTTTGCAAGTTGTCAGAAGTGAGAATTTTTCCTTTTAGGAGAGCCCAGATGAAGAATTTAATATTTGGGATGGCCTTTGACTTCTAGACGATTTTCCAATGCATCCAAATGGGCATGGGGTGTTCACTGCTACAAATATATTTATGGGCAGCTTGAATTGTGTAATTGGAGCCTGAAGGATCCCAACAGAAGCCATCGATACCAATTTTTTTAATAGGAGCTATGCTATGAAGGTGAGCTAGGAGATTAGCAAAACTCGATTTTAGGTCTATGGGTATGGTTGGAAAGGTCCATCCCGTCCAAATCTGAGATTGGGTATCCCATTGAGAAATATGGTCCAAGTAATGAAGCCCTATGTTGTCAAAGAAGGAGAGAATTTGATCAGTTCCAGGTTGGTTGCTGATAGGCTGCTGTCCCATTATTCTATCTGCTCCGATTTTGATGTTGGTGCTGCCCTTGGGAACTTTAGAAATGTTTTGGTCAAGGAAGGGGATTGCTTTCTTGCACAATCTCCAGATTTTAGAGCAAATTTTGTTAGGGATATCGTAATCCAAGAGGTGCTGTCTTGGAAAGTTTAGATATTTGGCCTCCAACACACTTTTCCATCAAGCACAGTGGCTGCTAATGAATCTCCAAATGATCTTGCCACCACAAGCCAGATTTAGGAACTTGGGAGATCTAATTCCTAGGCCTCCATGATCTTGGGTTTGAATGACCTGCTTCCAACTTACAAGATTGAATTTCTTTTTTTCATTTCCCCCCCTTGCTAAAGGAAATGGCGGAGGATGATTTCCATTTTATGATGAAAAATGGCAGGGGCTTGCAGAAGTGTGAATTGGTATAAGGGTAAAGAAGAAAGACTTGTTTTCAGGAGAACTAGGCGGCCTGCTGGATTGAGCCGAGTGGAACCCCATTGCTGCACTTTCCTTTCCATTTTATCCATGATAGTATCCCAAACTTCAGCTTTCAAAGGTCCAACACTCACTGGCATGCCCAGATAAGTGAAGTGCTCCCAGTCTAATTTGCAAAGGAACCCCAAAAGTGCTGGCGATGTTATGGAGGACTTGAGTTGTAGTGTCCCAACCGTAGATGCAACTTTTGAGTTGATTGACCATACCTCTTGAGTAACTGATGTATTTGTCTAAGAGGGCTTTGAAACGACGGGCTATAATATTGGAGGCTCCTCCTATTAACAAAGTATCATCAACAAATTGAGAGTGGTTTATGTTTTTGACTCCATTCCCGAATTTAATACCTGTGATAAGTCCGACATGCCGATTGTGGTCCAATGCTTTATTGAAGGACTCAACATCCTTCAAGATGAACAGTTAAGGGGAAAGGGGGCAACCTTGTCTTAGCCCTCGAGAGGATTGGAAAGATGGCCATGGTCTGCCATTAACAAGAGGTGAGATCCAAGGACTTGAAATGCATGCTTTGATGAGGTCAAGGAAAGGTGCAACAAACCCCATTTTCTTTAGAACAACAATGAGGAATGAGTGCCTTACTCTATCGAAGGCATTGGCTAGGTCCAATTTTAGAATGAGACCTTTTTTCTTTCTAGATTGGCTGGAATGTATAGCTTCTTGGACAAGGAGGATTGAATTGGAAATTTTCCTATTGGCCAAGAATCCTCCTTGGTTTTCAGAGATAAGTGAGGGGAAGAGAGGTTTGAGGCCAGAAGCAAGGATTTTGGTCAGGATTTTGTAAGATGAATTGCAAAGAGAAATGGTCGAAATCGGGAAAAAGAAGAAGGCCGGTTCTCTTTGGGAAGGAGGGCAAGATGGGTGGCATTGGTGAAACCTCCAATTTTACCCTTGCGCTGAGTCCATTTTATCATTTTGACAATATCTTTTTTGAATATTCCCCAATAAGCTCGGTAGAAGCAGATGGGGAAACCATCTGGGCCAGGAGTTTTGTCTGGTTGGAGTGTCCAAATAGCTCTTCTTATTTCTTCTTCTTCGATCTCTGTGATCAAGTTATCATTTATTTCCTTGCTGATCTCAGTGGGGAGGTGTTGCAACAGATCTGAGTAATCTTCCTCCTCTTTCGTTTCTGTTAAAATAGCACTGTAATGATCTGAGGCTACCTTTCTAATAGCACCTTGAGTGGTTTGAAGATTGCCTTCTACGTCCATGATAGGTGTAACATTGTTCCTAATTTTCCTGATGGTAGCCTGCTTATGAAAGAAAGCAAAGTTTTTGTCTCCTTGCAGCCATAACTACCTAGATTTTATTCTCCATTTTTGCTCCTTCTCTCTATTTGCGTGATATAGCTAGAAGTAGAGATTGCTTTCAAGGTCTTTGTATTCCTAGGAGAGTCCTTGTTCCTTTGTTATGTTGTGATTTTTTTCCAATTTGTTTTTATCTCTTTTTTGTCCTTCTCAGGTTCTGTGTAGCAGTTTTTTGCTCATTCCTTTAAGGCGTATCTGGTCCTTTTTAACTTTTTTTTCCCATATGTATCCCGACGATCCTTCTATGTGCTGACACCAAGTGCTTTGGACAATCTCTTTGACAGCGGGAATGCTGTTCCACAAAGGGCTGTATTTAAAGGGAATGGGCCCTAAGGGTCAGTGGGCTTCGAGAACTAGAGTTGTGGGGTAATGATCAGAAGCAGAGAAGGGTAGGATTGTGGCATAAACAATGGAGTAGGAAGAGAGGAGCGTGACATTCACCATAATTCTGTCAAGCCTTTCCATGATATTGCCTTTGCCCAACCTGCGATTACTCCATGTGAACCTATGATTTTTTGGAACAACATCAACAAGATTGTGATCCTGCATGATGGTCTCCAATTGCGTTCTGTAAGGGTCAGGAAAGAAGCAGCCTCCTCTTTTCTCATTGGAATGGAGTATGAGGTTGAGGTCTTCCCTGAGAATAATATTGATGCTTCCTTCTTCGTCTATGTTTGCTTTGAGGGCAGCCCAACACTGCTCTTTGTCTCTGTAATGGTTTGGAGCATAGATGTTATATATGACTATCCTTTGGTTATCTATTATATTCTCTAGAACGGTTTTTATCCAGTGCCGGCTGACTATATTTGTTATGCGATTCCAAATGCTGTGGTTCCAGAGGGTTGCAATTCCCTCGGAGGCACCCCTTGATTCACTAATGCTGCCATTATACTGCTTTTGTTGACCAATGCTTCCTTTCATTTCTTGCTGTCCTTGTTTTGTTTCTTGTAACAATAGAATTCCTGGTTTCTCATGATTTATAAGATCTTTTAAGGCAACTATTTTGGAGGGGTTCCCTAGTCCCCTGCTATTCTAGGATAGAACTTTCATCATTGAGTGTGAGGGGTACGGAGAGTTGCTCACCCTCCTTGCTCCTTATATATTGTTTCTTTATCATTTCCCCCCAAAATGTAGGTTTCTATGGGGTTTTGAGTACCCATGGAAATATCCTTTTGAGCGTTTTCATCTCTCTGCTGCTTGGCAGATTTCCTTCCTAGCCCTTGTTTTTTTGTGCATCCATAGTCACTCCGTGCTCTTTCAAAGAACTCCTGGTAAGTCTAGAAGAGGGAGGTTTGAGGGAGAGGGAGGAGGAGATGAGCAGAGGGGGGGAGGGTTCAATGGCATCAGCTTGGGGCAAGGGAGGTAGGTTGTCTTCAGGGGGGAAATGGTAGAAAAAGGATTGGATGAAGAAGGGGGAGGGAGAGGATGGGCTAGAGAGGGGAAGAAGAAGTTAGAGAGGGATGAGGTGGAGGGGATGGATGTATTAGGTTTAGGAGGGGCAACTTCAGGGTTTTCCTTGGAGATGGGGGTAGTCTTCTTTTTCTTGACCGTTTCCCATTGCTCATCTTGTGAAACATTCTCTACATCAATTAGTTTAGAACAACAATTGGCAAAATGGCCATATTCGTGACATACCTTGCATTTAAACAAGATCTGCTCGTAGTCCAATTGTTGGATGTGCATCCAGTCATCCACTTTGAGTTTGATGGCCTCAAGAAGGCCTTTGCCTAGATCAACTTCTACACTTATACGAGCACATGCTTGCATGTTATCTTTTGGCTCATTACGGTCAATGAATCTTCCAACAACATTCCTGATGGCTTGAACCAATTCGTCTCCCCAACAATGGAGGGGAAGGTGAGGGAGTTGAACCCAAACCAGAATTGTGCTAGGGACATCCATTTCGGGGTCAAAATCCGGAGTCCATTTGTTGAGGTATAGGCCTCTGGTATCCATGAAATATGGTATGTTTCTTAAGATTAGATCCTTGTCTTTTCTTGATTCAAAATGGAAGGTGAAATCCCCTTTCTCGCAGAAGCGGATGGAGATTTTGCCTTGTATTTTATCAGACCAGTTTCGTTCAACCCATCTTTCCACTGTCTTTAGAGATGGCCAGAGGCCAGTTAATTGTCCGATGAGACCTCGTTCTGTTAATGAAAGAGCAACCATGCGAGGAAATGTTGGAGGAAGGTTGACCTCTTACAAAACATCTAGCTTCTTTACAAACTTAGAGATTGTTGGGCGAGGGCGCTGAGGGAGTAAGGATTTAACCAATGCAGAAAAGGCCTGTTGGGTGGTAGTCACCTCCGGAGGGGCCATTGCTGAAGACTGAAGGCCAAGGCGAGATCAATAATGGCTTGACCTAGCAGGCGAGAGCAATGCGCGCAATCTATTGGTAACTTGTTATTATTATGACTTTTAAAATAAAATAAAATAAAAAATATTTATATTTTTTCTAATATATATATATATATATATATATATATATATATATATATATATATATATATAGATATATATATATATATATTAGAGTAATTATTTATTTACATTTTATAAAAAATAATAATACATTATTATTATATATTTACCAATGGTTTGTGTCATAGATAAAAATAAATCCGTATGGGTATAGCAACCACATTTATTAAAATAATAATTTTTATTATTAAATAATTAATGTTACGAATATTATTATTGTTAATTAATATTACTAATATTATTATGAGTTAATATTATTATTATGTTATTATATTATTATAGTAATATAATTTTCTTTTACAATATTATTATCATTTATTATTATTATTAATTAATATTACTATTATTATTATTATAATATTAATATAATACTCATAAATATATAAGAATATGGTTGTTATTTTTTCCCACTGGAAAAATCGTAATCTTTCATTAAAAGTTGAAAAATTACATGTTGTAGATGCATTTGCATATGCTGTAAGTTATTTCCCAAACTGTGGAAAGATTGGAATCTGTTATGTCTTGTTCAAAAATAAGCAAAAATGAATCATCTCACAGGATTTTCCTTAAAAAACTGTCTGTTATATATATACTATATTTCCACGTAGGGCATCATATATGATCTGTTCAACTATGTACATTTGTTCAAAAAGTATCAAAAATTACTGATCTATATCTCAGGGGCTGACCGCCCTATGGTAGTGAGCATCAATATATGGTCGATGATGGTACTGATAATAATCTGCGCCTCGCTGCTCTTGGATCAGCCACTCACCTCTGGGAAGTGTCGTGGCCTCCTTGGAAAGTTGGTTAGCGTTGTTGTTGTGTTCCCTGTAGATGTGTTGGCAAGAGATGTCAATAAATTGAGCCTTCAGTATATGAATATCATCCAAAATGTTCCTGAGAGTGTGTGTGTGGCATTCTGTTATATTGTTGAATCAATCAATGATAATTTTAGAGTCACCAAAGATATGAATATGCATGCAATTGTGCTGCAATGCAAAATGCAAGAGATGATGAAGAGAAATGATCTCAGCAAAATTGTTTGTGCCAAGTCCCAACCCCAGTTTGACTTTGTAGACATGCTGATCATTTATGAAGAGTAGAAAACCTCCCCCACATCCTTGCTATTGTGCTGAGCCATCAAAGAAGGCCCAAGGAGTGCTATGGTCAATCTGTGGAGGGTCACGTGGGCTTCTGTTCCTTGGCTGTGGCAGTTCAGGCAGCGTTATATGCAATAGTAATGAGAGAGATAATGTGCGGCCAGATAGCTGGTTTGTCATCAAATATCAACCGATTCCGAGCTAACCAAATGTACCAGCATGTTATAATAGGCAAAATTTGGAGTTTGAATGTTTGTGGTTGTAAAACCAGGAATCCCATGCACGATTAATATCTTGACCCTCCCATTTGCCTATGTGATGGATAGCGTTTGATACGGCTTGCCAGATAGCGGATATGGCTGGACAGAATAGAAACAGATGGATACAGGATTCAGATGATTGTTTACAGAAAGTGCACCAGGTCGGCCCGTACACTGCTCGATGCATAAGATAATCCCCCGTGGGAACAACTCCTTTAAGAATGCACCAAAAAAATAATTTCTTCCTGGGAGGGGCTGTGAGTTTCCATACAGTCTGCCACCAAAAGGAGATCGTGTCCGGGATTTTGTGCGATATCAATGTAAGGTAGCCCGACTTTGGGGTATATATACCATTTCCTGAGTGATACCAAATGAGTTCATCCGGTCCCTGTTTGATCCTTATATGAGATTTAGATAATGCATTGATGTATTCCAGCCAATCCTGATGCCAAACAGGTGGAAGATTAATTTGATAAGCTGATTTCCAGTGCTGTTCAAATATAGTGGAGTTTTGAGGATCGACAATGTCTGCCAGAACTCTTATCTCCTGCGAGTGTAGATGCTGTATGAGGTCATCTGGTAATATATGTCTACCTCCACAACCCGACCAAGGGTCCATGCCAATACGAGCTAGAGTTCCATCATTGACCCTCCAAACTAGGTTATCCCTGATGAGAGGCAGTGAGTTTAGGAGAGCCTTCCAAACAAAGGATATCCCTGTTTTTGGCCAGGTGGGGAGGCGAACCCAATCCAGAATATTGTGCGGCCATATATACTTGTGGTATGAGATGCTGGACTATAGGTTGTTGCCAGTAAGAAGAGTCCATCCCATTTTCGCAGCAAGAGCTTGAGCAAATGAGGGGAGATCTTTTAGCCCCCATCCTCCCCATTTTTTGGGTGTGGCAATCTTCTTCCAACCAACCCAAGCAAATATGTGCTTATCCTGATTCCCATTCCATAGGTACATGTTGCAGATTTGTTGTAGCCTAGCCAGGATGCTTCTTGGAATCCAGGCTAAAGCCATCCAAAATACCGGAGTCGCCTCTAATACAGCTTTTACCAGGACGAGCCTGCCTGCTCTGGAGAGATATCGGTGGCTCCATATGTTAAGTCGTTTCTCCAATTTTGCCACTAGCCAGATCTAGTCAGTGATCTTTGAGCTGACATGCTTTATTCTAAATCCCAAGTATTTTAGACCATGATCTAAAGGATGGATGGAGTAAGGAAAGAACTGTTGAGCTAGGAGAGATTCATGAATGAAGGTTCTGGATAAAATGATAGAGGACTTTGAGTGATTTGCAAGCATACCAGTGGCAGATGAGAAAAGCTTGATGATGTTTGAGAAAGACCGTGAATCTCTAATGATGCCATCCAGGAAGATCATAACGTCGTCCACAAAGAGAAGGTGGGTAAGGAAGCATTCATCAGTAATCCTGAGGCCACTAAATTCCCCATTTCTTTTAGCTGAGTCGATAAGCTGACTCAAGGCATCCATGACAATCAAGAAAAGGAGGGGAGATAGAGGGCATCCCTGTCTCAATCCGCGCTCTGAGTGAAAAAACTGGGATGCAGAGCCATTTATCAGGACACTGAAGGTCGGGGTGGTGATATAGGCCATTATCCAGGAAATGAAATTTTGGGGGAAACCAAGATGAATAAGGATCATTTTGAGATAGAGCCAACTGACTCGATCGAAAGCTTTTGCTAAGTCAATCTTGAGGATGATAGCCTTCAGGTGCTTGGTCCAAATAGAATGAAGAACTTCCTGAGCTGCTCCAACAGCTTCATGGATCTGTCGATGTTCCAGGAAGGCAAATTGATGGGGAGCGATATGACGGGAAAGAATAGGGCGGATACGATTAGCAATGATTTTAGAAATAATCTTGTATAGCACATTATAGAGGGAGATGGGACGGTAGTCATCAAAGGAGGACGAAGAATCTGTTTTGGGGATCAAGGCGATGAAGGTGGAGTTGATGGCATTGTACATAGAGCCAGTCTCCCGGCATTCCTCAATCACCCTCAATAAATCATTGCTGATAAGCTCGTAGAAAGCAATGTAGAATTCAATGGACCACCCATCCGACCCCGGGCTCCGGTCCTTCTTGAACCATTTGATGGTACTCTCTAGCTCTTCGGGAGAGACAGGGTCAAAGAGATGTTCTGCCTCTTCCTCATTTACGAATCTGGGGAAATGACTCGCTATATTGATGATATCTGCAATGGAAGTGGCCTGGGGTTGCTTGTAGATATTCCTGAAGTGGGAGGACCCCAGCTGTGAGAGCTTTGGGAAAGTATCAGCTACATCTCCATCAGGCATGGGAAGACTCCATATGGTGTTTTTAACCTTCCTGCCGTTTGCGAAGTTATGAAAAAACAGGGTGTTTTCATCACCAGCTTTTAGCCATGTGGCTCTGCTCCGAAGCCTGATGGTTTCCTCTCGCTCCCTTAAGATTTTTTGTTTTTGTGTTTCGAGCTCAACCAGGTGTACTTTATCAGCAGCAATAATGAAGCCCAAAACTCTATCGTCAGTGAGGGAGAAGATTTCAGTTTCAATGTGTTCAAGAGCAGAATTATCCTGTTTGTTCTTTTCTCTGGCCCATTCAATTGTCATATGTTTTAGTTGAGATAGATTCATGCAGAACCCTTTTGCCAGTGAGTCCACCCTATCTATAGGATTCTGTGTCTAGAAGTCCTTGACCAGCTTGATGTAGGAGGGGTCCTGTAACCATCCGTGGTTGAATTTGAAGGGAGATTTTGGCTTTTTGTTGGGCCCCGATAGCTCCAGATAGATAGGATAGTGGTCCGAGATTCCTCCAGTGCCCACCCATTGCTTGTATAAGTGAAGCTGTCGAAACATAGTGCCCTTCATAATGAATCTATCCAATTTGCGTGCTAGTGCTGCATCCCCGATGCGTCTGTTCATCCAGGTAGGGAGGGATTTGATCATAGGTACATCAAGCAGGTCATGGCGCTCCAGAAGATCAGTCATGAAACCAGTGATTAGGTCGATCTGTGTTGATGAACCCCAGGATTCACTGTATCCCAGGGAAAAATTTAGATCTCCTCCAATAATAATATTCTTTGCCAAGAAAATTTTCATTCTCAGGAGGAAATTCCAAAAGGTTTCCCTCTATTGGCAGGGACCATAAATGTTAATTATCCTGAGGTTGGTGCCCAGGTCTGCCGAAAAGAGGTTGAGACCCAGAAAACCAGGCCCCCCCCATGTCCCAAGTGCCTTGATAGATGCAGGGTTGTATCCAATGGCAAGACCCCCTGAACGACCTGATGAGTCCAAAGCCGAAAAAAGCCAACCCGGGGATATGGAGGATAGGGCGGCCAATATGGAGTCAGCAGGACCTAGGGTTTCCTGGAGGAGGATGATGTCAACAGGCAGAGATGTTATCATCCTTTTGAGGGCTAGTCTCTTGGAGGCACTAGCCAAGCCTCTGCAATTGAAGGATAAGCACTTCATGGGGGAAGATTTCCAGGGGTGTTCATCGCTCTAAGAACCCCAAAAATGGTGGATTGTCGCCCAGAGGCAACCTCAACACCCGCTTTTCAGATAACCTTAGTAAGGTGAGATTTTCGACCCCGAGTAGATAAAGGTATCAGGCTGGGTGATGTGATGCCAAGCCTAGCAATCTTCAAGTGGGAGCCATTTGTGTGAGGGCGAGGGCGGAGATTGTAATTATGAAATGCACCCCCGGATGATGATGGAGATGAGAGGGGCGATGATACCATGTGAGTGGATGGAATGGAGGGGGCAATAGCCGGAGAGAAAGGAATAGTGCAGTGCGCCACAGATAGTGAGGGAGAGAGTGAGAAATCACCAGAAGTGCAATTAGATAAAGGAGGGAAAAGAGATATACCCGGAGCAGACGTAGATGCGGAGGCCACCCGAGCTCTGGTGACCGGAGGTTGAGCGGTGCCTTGCGCCGATCCAGGAGCCTGTGAGGGTGAGCTGGAGGGAATGCCTGTAGCCGGGGTGCAATGTGCAGCTGGAGATATAGGCCTCGATGGAGTGGTGGATGTCGCCGGGGCCTCCTGTTGTTTTTTGTAGAGAGGGCACTCCTTGAACAGATGACCCATCCTGTGACAGCGACGACACCTGAAGGGCACTCCTTCGTAGTCGAGAATTTGAATCCAAGTATATCTGCCCCAGTGTAGTGTAATCTTCTCCTCTAAACCATCAAGAGTGTTTAGGTGAACCAAAATACGGGCCAGAGTTCTGCTCCTGGACTCAACGAACGATCTATCGTGATCCAGGTATGTACCCAGAGCGTTCCCAATGCGCATGAAAACCTCTTCATTCCAATACTGGAGAGGTAGGCCGGGGAGCCGAACCCATAGTGGCCCTGCCCCAATCTGCTCGTGTTCAGGATCGAAGAGGGGGCTCCATCTTTTCAGCAACACCGGCGCCATCTCTATGTGCCAATATCTGGCTAGAACCAAATCAACATAATTCTCCTTGGCGAAGTGAAGAGCGAACCATCCGCGGGGGAGAACCTGTACTTCTGGGAGTTCTTTAAGAACCCCCCCGAAATCTCCTTTACCCAGAGGGTAAGCCGGGTAGCAGAATATGCGCGGCCACAGACATGCCCCACTAGAATGGTATTTTCCATTTTTGCTGCTTCCCCTATGGCAGATGTCTCGCCGAACTGGATGGAAATGTCCCTGGAAGTAGCCTTGATGCACTTATTCTTCTTCTTGCCTGTGCGCAGAGCTGATGGATGATCCGCAAGGGGATCCGGAGACCATTCCAGGGTGGATGCCTTCGATGAACATACCCTTACAGCAGGGGTCTCAAAAACTCCATAAGGGGAATGACGGAAGGCAGAAGGCCCAGCCCCCGACGAGAGAGGCGGTCCAGTCGATGCAACAGTAAGGAAGGAGGAGGACGGAGGGTGAGGATCGAAGGATGGCGACGGGGGAATAATGGAGGACAGGAAATGTAGGGTTCCCGGGGACAGCGGGGGGAGATCGAGACCAGGGGATTCAGTAGGTAAGGAACCCTCGGGCAGATGAGAGGGGGAGGTAACCGGGATAGTGACAACCGGGGAGGGATGAGAGGAAGGTAGCGGCGAAAAACCAGAAACCGACGGAAGGAAAGACGAACGGTCGAAGATGACCTGAGATTGGAGGGGGTCTTCAGAGTAATCTACCTCCTCTTCTGTTTCCATTACATCACTGACAGAAACGGATGCCATGTTGAATATGACAGGTGGGCCTGAAAAGCCGGGCCAGGTACAACAGAATACAGGAGCACAGTTGCGCGGAAGTCCTCAAGCCTGAAGGGTTAGGGTTTCTGATGCCCTAACCGAAACCCTCGCGGTTAGCTGCAGTGCGCTCCATCTCTCAATGAATGGGAGAATATGGTTGTTATTATTTATATAGTTATTAATAATCATAAATAGTTGATCTTTAAAACTAGCACAACCACATTTACCAACGTGGTTGATATACACCAAGGAGTATATCAAGCAACTATTATATTATTATAATAATATAATAATAATATAAGTTTCCTTTTATAATATTATAATCATTTATTATTATTTTTTAATTAATATTACTAAATATATCATTATATTATTATTTATAATATTAATATAGTAATCATAAATATATTAATATATAAGAATATGGTTGTTATTATTTATATAGTTATTAATAATCATAAATAGTTTATCTTAAAAAAAATACACATAATAATTATTAATGTGGTTGATATAGGCCTATCAGTGTATATCAACCACATTGGAAAATGTGGTTGTATATATGCTTGATATACGCCTATTGGCATATATCAACCACATCGGTAAAGTTGGTTGTGCTAGTTCATATACATTGTAACACAACCTTAGACTCATTGAAGCCGGTATGTTAGAAGGCGTAGATGATTATTATTTATATGCATTGTAAGACCACCGTAGACTCATTGTAGTAGCCACCCATGCTCAATAGAAATAAAATAAAATATCAATTTGATGATGGTCGATCTTTAAACATGTAATGAGGCCATCATAATCTTGTATGTTATAAGGCGTAGCTGATTATTATTCATATTAAACTCATTGCAGTAACCGTTAATTCTTAATAGAAATAAAATAAAATATCATCTGTTATAGAATTTGAAAGAATTCAAAATTCTATTCAATTGTTACAAACTTTCTATTCACATACTCTTTTGTGATGGATTAAGCAGCTGTTACATGTAGTGGATCAAGTAGAACCATGTAAAATTACTTAATGACGTGGAAAAAGAGACAAGATCACTACGAATGCTCACTTTTAATATAAGCGAGATATACAATATTCATTGGATATAGTCAACATTAATGCTATAAGTAAAATATTATGTGGAATATTTAAAATTAATGGACATTTAAATAAGGAGATGATGTTCACTACTCTTTTATGTCTCCTATGTAGAGTGTGTTGCTTGTGCTGACAATTCATAAAAGTGACAACTACATTATAGGCTTCGGAAATATAGGTGCTGGTTGATAAAAAAAGCACAATTCATAAAAGTGACAACTGCATTATAGGTTTCAGAAAGATAGGGTTGGTTGATAACAAAGCATGATAAGTTGGCAATCTGTAGCCATATTTACACATGCATTTTGACAGATGTTTGCACCAAAGTCACACATTTTCTTTCATACCTATAATTTAGTAGGTTTCATGTAGACCAAACCTTTTGGACCAGATCCAGATTCCTCTTTGACGAGATCATCAGATTCGATGCTACGAGTTTTTGACTTGTGTAATCAGGGAAGAACAAAACTGCACAGAATGCGCAAGTTCTGATTTCTTTCTCAGATCCATTGAAGAGGAGGAGGAAGCAAGCAAGCGCTCATGTTTGTCCGAGAGTCGGTGAGTTCATTCGACAACCAAATAAAAAGCTAGGTTTCGATTGCAACTAGTAAGCACGTCGTTTCATTCTTGGACCAACCGTTGTTTCTTGGACCATCATCCAGCAAGTAACTCTTGAAGCAAGTAATGATCGACCCTCTGCCTACACAAAAACTCAAAGAAAGTTGTATCAAGTTCAGCGTCTCTAGTTCTCATGAAGAGAGAGACAAGAATGGAGCTCAACATCCCGAACAGGGGAAGGTTGACCAACCAGAATGAATTCTCCTTTTGACACGACTCTTCATTCCCACCCGACAACTAATGAAAAACATTTTGGAAAAATGCTATTTCATTTCAGGGAAGGATGAATGAACTGGTGGCTCAGGGAGCCAAATACATGAATGAAAGATATATTCATGTCCTAGAATCAACCTATGAAGCCATTATACAAATAGTTTTTTCCATCTCAGATTTTTCTTGCAAGAATAAGAAGAACTTCTGTAAAATCAAGAATAAGAAGAACTTCTATAGAAGGATAATTGAGCTTACCATTATTGCATATGAGGAACAATGAGATACATCACATTCCACTGTACATACATTAGGTAAGGCATTCCGAAAATGGATTTTATCAGAGTTTTTTGAATACGCATTTTCTGTTAACCATTCTATAAACAATATTTTAGGATAAAAAATAAATATAACAAGCAACCTACCTCTATATTATTCCAGCCAATAAGCAACCTGGGAGCGCAACCCTTTTATCATATATTATTCCAGCCCATATATGACTCACAATTTTTTGTATGACTATGACAACAAGCTAAGGTAGCTATGATTTTCTGTATGGCTATGACAACAGGCTAAGGCAGTTATGATTGGCAATGATCGACAATACCGGTGTTTTGCAGTGACTGTTGTATGGCCCTAAACGGTTGCAAAGCATGTCCCGAGGAATCTTACTTGGCTGACTGGTATGGCTCAACATTCTGTCAGCGAAGATAGAAATTCATGAGTAAATCCATGTGTTTCCGATCTCACGAGCTAGAAAGGGGTAACACAACTAGATAAATATGCTTTTTGTGCCACTAATATCTGGGTATTTTCACTGCTATTTCTATTGGTATTTTTAGTTATACTCTACGGGTGTATCTAATATGTAGCAGAGTCTATGACTGTACCTGGAATTAGAATTGTAGGATATGCAACAGAGTCTGTACCTCACCAACTGCAGAACAAACAACCAAGTTGCAATAAATGGGATGCCAACTGCAGAACAAACAAACAAGTTGCAATAGATGGGATGCGCCTGCCTGAGACCAATCAGGTATGTATTTTTATCATAAACCTCACTAATTGTAGAACCCATTGTAGAACAAACTCCATAATCCAGAATTATAGAACACACTGCTAAACAAACTCCATAATCCACTTCATTCATTAACATAATGAACTAGAAGAGGAACAAGCCATATGTGCTTGCCACCTAGGTGTTACATAGGGCTATCGATGTCATGCCCCCAGGCCGGCGGTAGTCTTTTAACCGCTCTTGGCGAGGTGTGGCACCATCGAACACTTTCTTTTCACCAATACTTATGTTCATGGACTACGCCTAACCATTAGTCTACTTAGTTTGTTTTTCGCAACCAAGTAATTATTATGTTTCCTTTATACCAATGAACACCCCATACACATTCATTATCATCAACAATTATACAAGAGAACACAATTGCACAGTATAAAGGGAGGGGCAACTCCCTGAACAATGAGTCTGCCCGAATACAATATATTATACAATCTTTCAATGTTACAAAGCTTTACAAGTATACTTGGGAAACACCAAGTTTCATACTTAGCCAAATTTACAACTTCCCACACCTCCATGTGATAACCAAAGTTCCTTGCCTGAGCTGGGTGGGCGCGCCCTCACACGAGTTGCCAACCGACTCCTCAACCAGACCTTGTTTCTTCGTGCACGATGGGCGGGCGACCCACCCAAGTCACTCGAGACACCCTCGTTTTGTTTCAACTGACGGCCTCACCAAAGTTCCCACCGCATTTCACTTCGCATGCCGGGCAGGCGACTCACCCGAGTCTCCACCCGCGCCTTCCACCCGAACACCAGGGCCTTCACCCGCGCCCTCACCTTTCCTTCCAAGTCTGTGTGCTACCGTGCGGAGCTGCCCAAGGTAGGGTGGATTAGAACTATGCCTTCACCTTTTTCTGCGGCTTTACCTTTTTCGCACTTCACTTGCGTATGGAAGACTTGCTCGAATGCTTGATGCTCCTTCGCTCCAAAACTCCATCATATATATATGGTGCATTGGGCAAGTCGCGCTGCCCAAGTCGACTTGCCAACGCCCTACACACCATCACAATTTGCCCTCCGATATAGGTCGGCCTTTGTTCATTTTCTTTCGTATGTAGGTCGGCCCGTGGGTTGAGCCCATGCTCTTCATGCCTTATAAACCATCGCTCAACCTTCCTTTGTGCGCATTATTACATATGTCCATCGCGCCTTCGGTCATGAGCTTGCACTTTGTTCGTTCTAAGTCAAGTCGCACTTCGGGTGGTTATGCCAAGAACTACAGGTCCTTACATCCTCCTCCACCTGAAGTCGTCGTCGTCCTCGACAACATCCCATCCTGGTAGCCATCCACCAAGATCACCATAAACAACTATCTCATCCTTGGTCCATGATATCAACTCCTCCACATACTGCAAACATCCCTGCAACATATGTAGAACTACTATCTCCATCATGTGTCATCCCATCCTGTGAACTATCATCCTTCCTGCCTGCCTAATGCCAACATCTCTCCGTGCACTTCCAGACCCCATGTTTGAACTAGTTGAGTAGCTAATCCAACTGTCACGCTCAAGCCATGAGAGTGAACCTCCTTATGCCTTCACCAGTCTACCTCGGATTCTGCCACATCCTGGACTCACCAAGAATCTCACCCATGCTCAGGTCCATGGAAACTCCATCCCATCTGCAACATGTCATGATGCTTGATGCCAAACCATCCCTGCACCATCTGTCATACCTGCTCAACCTGTTTCAAGGACTCACTGCCATGAGCAGCTAACAATGAGCCCCATCTTCTATGTAATCTAAGAAGACGTGGAGGGAGTAGAGCCTGAAGGCTCACCCTCACTAATAATCTCAATCCATCTGTCAGGATTCTCTATCTCCATTCTTTGTAGATAAGTGACCCGATCCTCCTCTCGGATATTCGACCTCACATAAGCCTCCTCATTATCATCATCATCCTCAACCACTTCTAGCCTTCTTGAAAAATCCAAGATACTATCAGATAGTGTCCTGATACCAATGACTGCTCGGTAAGCTTTGTCTCAATCATAGACAACCGCTTACTCATATCTTCCATTCATTTCTCATCCCCCATTTGCATCACTGCCAACTTACAATCAGGCTTTGTCACACCAATGGTTGGAACACCAATGGGTACATCTTCCCTTCCATCGTAAATGTACAACCTCTTCAAATGTGGAACTATCATAGCATCAAATTGTTTCAAGAATTGCATCCCCAGCACAGCTTCATAGTCATCAATCTGCACTATAGTGAAGTCGACTCTCTCGGTCCACTCACCTAGTGTTGTGTCCACTTTTTTAGCTACACCAAGAACAAAATCAGTGGGAGAATTCACTGTCTTCATTTGTGCCTTCACCAGTACAAACTTCAGCCCAATCCTTCTAGAAGTATCTTCATTCATGAAGTTGTGAGTAGCCCCACTATCCACCATAGTGAGTATATCAGCACTCCCAATCTTCATCCGAACATACTCCAAACTGTTCCTTTTAGGATCCCTTTGAGTGACCACCTCTGTAGCAGCGACAACTCCAAGAATCTGCATCATCCCCATAGAAGCTTCTTCATTATTCGTATTAGATTGTGCAATAGCAGCCACTTTCGGTCTAGAAGGACAATTATTCACCGTATGTGGTTCAACACATATCCAACACTTCAAGGCTTTCTTCGTCTTCGTCTTATCATCTGATTTCGAAGCATCATCCTTCTTCTTCTCTTTCGGCTTATCGGACTTCTTCTTCTTATCATCAGAAGTCTCATCATAATGCTCCACCAACCTGTCCACAGCAGCAAAAACTTCCTCAAGTGTCTTAATCTTCTGCCTCTTCACTTCGTTGCGTGCCCAAGGCTTCAATCCAATAATGAATTTGAACATCTTGTCCCTCTCCGCCATGTCAGGAAGTTCCAGAACCGTACTTGCAAACTCCCGTTGATATCTCTGTAGGTTCCCTGTCTGCTTTATGAACTTAATCTTCATCCTTGCTTCCCACGTTTCATCTTGAGGACTAAAATGGGTCTGCAAAGCTTTCTTCATCTCGTCCCACGAAGTTATGTCACCACCATTGCCATTGGCAATCTCATCCATCCTCCTTTGCCACCACATCTTAGCATCCTTTGTCAAGAACTGAGCAGCTACCTTCACCTTTGTCTCATCATCGGATAGACCCAAGCGTTCCAAGTATTGCTCCATATCCCAGAGGAAGTTTCCAGGAGTCTTTGCACTCCTTGTACCATCATAAGATTCCGGTTCCTTGAATTTCACATGAGGCACTCCTCCACCTGAGTTATGCCTCACGACCCTCTTCAACACTGCGATCTCATCCCTGGCTTCATCAAGAGATTTCTGCAAGTTCACGATCTCTGCCAGACCCTGATCTCTTGCCTCTTCAATCTCCTTGACCTTTACTTCAAGTTGCATACACATAAGATCAGTGTACTCGTGTTGAGTCTGGAGTTCATCAAGCTCTTCCCTCATCTTCGAATTGGCCTCTTGATCCTTCTCGACCAAGTCCATCTTCTTAGTCTAGTAAGCCTCTAAGTCCTCCATCCTTTCCAACACCTTTTCAATGAAAGCTAGTGAAGCATCCTTCGCACCATGGCTAGATCCTACCTGAGATTCACTTGCCATTGCTAATAGCTTCCTTCTTTGCAATCTAGTTTCAACCATCCAATAGCTTCACCAAGTTGCCTGCAACCATGAACCAGCCCTTGTTCCACTTGTATGTGAAACAACTTCCTTCACCTGCTAGTACCTGCTTCACTGTCACCAATTTCCAAGCCTCAACCGCGAGCTTCAATATCACATGTCAATGTGTGTCAACTCCAATGCTTCAACACCTGAACCTATTCATCAGCTCCTCGACCACTTCCAAGTGTATGCACACTTGCTTCACCCAACGTCCTGCAAGACTCCTCCAAGTCTTCAGATTAGCTCTGATACCAACTGCACTTCAATGTAGTTGTGTAGCAGCTTCAACCTTCAATGCCCGAATCAACTGCTATGGTACCAACTGTCACGCCCCCAGGCCAGTGGTAGTCTTTCAACCGCTCTTGGTGAGGTGTGGCACCATCGAACACTTTCTTTTCACCAATACTTATGTTCATGGAATACACCTAACCATTAGTCTACTTAGTTTGTTTTTCGCAACCAAGTAATTATTATGTTTCCTTTATACCAATGAACACCCATATGCATTCATTATCATCAGCAATTATACAAGAGAACACAATTGCACAGTACAAAGGGAGGGGCAAATCCCTGAACAATGAGTCTACCTGAATACAATATATTATACAATCTTTCAATGTTACAAAGCTTTACAAGTATACTTGGGAAACACCAAGTTTCATACTTAGCCAAATTTACAACTTCCCACACCTCCATGTGATAGCCAAAGTTCATTGCCCGAGCTGGGCAGGCGCGCCCTCACACGAGCTGCCAACCGACTCCTCAACTGAACCTTGTTTCTTCGTGCACGACGGGCGGGCGACCCACCCGAGTCACTCGAGACACCCTCGTTTTGTTTCAACCGGTGGCCTCACCAAAGTTCCCACCGCATTTCACTTCACACGCTGGGCGGGTGACTCACCCGAGTCTCCACCCGCGCCTTCCACCCGAACACCGACACCTTCACCCACGCCCTTTCCTTTCCTTCCAAGTCTGCGTGCTACCGTGCAGAGCTGCCCAAGGTTGGGCGCATTAGAACTGCACCTTCACCTTTTGCTGCGGCTCTACCTTCTTCGCACTTCACTTGCGTATGGAAGACTTGCTCGAATGCTTGATGCTCCTTCGCTCCAAAACTCCATCGTATATATATGGCGCGTTGGGCAAGTCACGCTGCCCAAGCCGACTTGACAACGCCCTACACACCATCGCGAATTCGCCCTCCGATATAGGTCGACCTTCGTTCATTTGCTTTCGTATGTAGGTCGGCCCGTGGGTTGAGCCCACTCTCTCCACGCCTTATAAACCATCGCTCAACCTTCCTTCGTGCACATTATTACATATGTCCATCACACCTTCGGTCATGAGCTCGCACTTTGTTCGTTCTAAGTCAAGTCGCACTTCGGGCGGTGATGCCAAGAATTGCAGGTCCTTACAATCAAGGTGTTACAGAGGCCCATATTGCAGTGTCACAAAGCCGAGAGGGTAGACTCACAAAGATCAGAGGGTAGCTAGATGGCAGTGTCACAAAGATTAGAGGGTAGCCAGATGGCAGTGTCACAAAGACCAAGCGTTCGATCAACCAACTTACTTTGACTTTGCATTTTGGTACCTCGCATAGCATAACATTTAATGCGTAAAAATAATACTAGTATATGGTTTAGACTCCCTGCCTCGGGAAGAGGGGAAAAGACTAAATAAAATGGCGAATAACATTACATCCACAAACTACATAAAAAATTGGTTACTTACGAAATCATCAGTTTAAACAGGTTAAACTAATAACAATACAACCATTTTCGATTACTATAGTTCCAACTGTAACTGCAAATAGAACTAATAAAAATTAACATGAAATTTAATTCACCTTATGATAACTACCATTACCATTATAGATCGGTGTACCCAATGAAGATTAATACTTGTATTCGTTAACAACAATAAAATGTTAGTGATTACTTTCATTAACACATTATGAAAACATATATTCCATCAAACTCTCTTGTATATTTCTCTTATCACGAGAATTTATTTTATGTTTGCGCATAAATTTAAACGAGAATTTATTTTATGTTTGGGCATAAATGTAAATGATGGGAATTTATTTTTAAATATTTTTATTCTATGAAACATAATTGATTTCCAAAATTAATTATTAAAAACCTAATATTTTGTAATTATTTTTCATTATCATTTTAATTTTACAATTTAAAAAAAAATAATATATATTAATATTACACAATATATTTATTTTAAAAATTAATATTATAATTATGAAAATACAATTTTCTTCTTTATTATTGATCATTTCAAATATTAATTGTATCTAATTATAGTTTATTTGTTAAATATTTTGAAGTTTTTTAGTGATTTTTTTTGGTTTAATTTGTCTAGAATTTTGTAGGATTTGTTGAAATCACAAATTTGAGTTGTGAACTCTCTACACTCCAAATACTCTAGAATTTTTCACTATTTTAAATCCATATATACAATAAAAATCACACTAAAAATAACAAAAAAATCAAAATTCCACCAAAAATATTTCACCAAATTCTCATAAAAAACAATTAAACATATAATAATTAAAAAAACATTTAAAAATATTTTTAAAACCTTAATTATACCTATACATAAATTATATTATATTATTTCATTTTATATCATCTCAAAAATTATATTATATCCTTTCAAATATATTATATTTAGAATCATTCTCTCACTTCAAATTGTGTACACACTAATAAATATTTACCCACGTATATGTAAGTAATTTTGAAACCGATGACTTAAAATCGCTAATATATGTAAAGTGATTTACACTTTAATATATTGAAGTGATTACACTTTTATATAATATAAGTCAACCTATTATATATATATATATATATATATATATATTTTAAATGCATGGAACTTCAAAATAATTATAGCTTTTTTTGTTCTCTAGCCTAATGTGCTCAGCTTAATTTAGTTTTTGAAAAACTTAACAAAGAAAACAAACTCATAAAAGCATCCATCAACAAAGAAAACAAAGTCATAAAAGCATCATTCTCTTTATGTCAAATTAAAGATAAGATAATGTAATTTTGGTAAAATATAAAAAGTGAATTTTAAAGATAAGATAATGTAATTTTGGTAAAAAATAAAAAGTGAATTTTAAATATAAAGATTTTTTGAATTAAAATTAATTTGTATTTGTATGTAAATTATATTGGTTTTTTGGTTTGATTTATAGATTATGGTGGTTGAGCAATGGATATGAGATAGGTTTCAAGCAAGAAGAGATTTTAAATTCTGAGACTTCGCTAGTTGCATTGGAGCTAGAGGTTGTAGGAACCTCTGACATCTGCCTTCCTCTAGAGCGCATGATTTCATTGGGCCGAGTTCGGTGGGTGGAAAACTTAGGGTATTATATCTTATTCTCTGGTTTTGCTTCTCGCTGGTGGATGCTTGTTTTCTTGGCTTCGAGTTCAACTTGGTCGGGTCATGGTTAGAATTTCAGTGTCTCCTAGTGTATTCCAGGCCTTGCTAGAGGACTTTTTGTTGACACCTAATCCGAAATGGATGGGTGAACTGGACAGTCATCAAGAAGATGAACTGATCCGTCATGTTTGTGTATATAAATGTGTATTAGCTAATGAATAAAATATCAGTTTTTCTCTCGCTCATTCTAGAGTTACCCTGTCCTGACATGGTATCAGAGCACAGGTCCCAGAAATAGTTGTAACTCCTGCTGTCCTGAGAGCTGCTCAGTCCTGAGCGCTACTCTGACATTGACTGCACTATAAGCGTTTTTTTTCAACACACGCTGCCTGAGGGAGGTCGGAGAATAATAACGCTGTCTGCTGCCCCGTCTGTTACGCCGCAGAGGTATGTAACGTTTGAAATCTGTGATGAAACCTGCGTATTGGGTATGGTTTGAAACCTGTGATGAAACCTGCGTATTGGGTATGGTATGAAACCTGTGATGAAACTTGCGTATTGCACCTGTGATGAAACCTGCGTGTGGCTAGCCCGAAGTCCAAGTCGAGGAGGAGGAGAGTATGGCGCACAACGTGTGTTCAAAATAAAAATATTGATGCCGAATCTGTAGCGTTCACCATGTAGCGTTCCTTTTGTATTCAAAATAAAAGGATTGATTGTGTAGTGTTCATTGTGGATCAGAGTTCATTGTGTAACGTTTAAAAGAACTTTCGAGTCCTTTTTCGAAGAGTTCATTGTGTAGCGTCTCGAAGGCAACCTTGTGAGGCGAATTGTCTCCCATACCTCTTTGCCATGCAGTCCGATCATCCATGTCAATGACGTCCCTCCGGTGGAGATGGCCACAAATAATATGAAACACTCAGCTGCTATGTGATTTCAAATTTTTTTTCCCTTCCAAAATCCTGGATGATATCTGAACTTGATTTTTTGTTTTGAGCATCGCATTGATGTTTGAAAAACTGTTGGGATCAGCTGAGAATCAAGATACTCTGTAACTTATCTAAATGGTTCTGCCAAATTCTGGGCTTCTTTGAATGCAAGTTTAGCAGACCGAATTCCTGGCGCCGTTGTTACAACTATTGGAATGGCAAAACATAGTTGTATTGCCTGGTGTGTCAGTGACACAACTGCATCTCCCCGCTTGTGGCCATTGTCGCAATGTTGGTTAGCTGTTTGAGTTATTGTTCTTAATGTTGGTTACCACATATTTCTTTCGACAACAATATATATTACAGTGAAGCGCTCAAACATTTTTGTAGCAAAATTTTGAATATGGCCTGATATATATTATAGGAGAATTTTGAAGTGTAGCAGAATTTTGAATAGCCTGATATATATTATATATGGTTTTTTTAAAGCAGAGATATATATGGTGATATATGTAGCATAATTTTTCTCCATATCAAAATCATTTTTTAAAGTAGCGGAAGTTTTTTAAGAGCATTTTTTTTTTCGCCATCAGAAGTATTAATATATCAGTAGAAGTAACCTTTTACAGAATGCATTCAATCATCTCTATGATAGGAATAGTTCTCACTGGCAAGGAGAACTATCCTGATTGGTCCCGGATGGTACAACACACCCTCATTTTCAATGAGCTGTGGAAAGGAGTGT
>APFE031078145.1:63900-80673 GCA_000404065.3 Pinus taeda | reverse complement strand
TGTATGTATGAGGCCTATATAGAGGCTAGAGACTCCACATGGAGAGATATGAAGAGAAGTATTCTTGTATGAACAAACATATGGCTTGTGGAGTATTCTCCTTCCTTAAGGAGTGAGTGTATGGTGTTGCCCTACCCTAAGGGTTTGATAATAAAGAATCATTTCTATCTATTTAGATCTTGTTATTCTTGGGTATATTTATATTTTCATATATTTCTGGGTTAGATCTACAACAAGTGGTATCAGAGCTATAACAAGTGGTATCAGAGCTACAACAGTCTCTCACATTCCTTCTTTGGTAAGCAAGGAGGAGA
Organism: Pinus taeda; assembly: GCA_000404065.3. Taxonomy (NCBI): domain Eukaryota; kingdom Viridiplantae; phylum Streptophyta; class Pinopsida; order Pinales; family Pinaceae; genus Pinus; species Pinus taeda. The sequence goes on along the minus strand of APFE031078145.1, from coordinate 80,359 downwards.
ACACTAGTCTTACGAAACCTTTCTCAGAGGAAGAAATTTGTAAACTAATTTGGTCCATGGAGCCAAACAAGGCACCAGGACCTGACGGATTCTCAATTCATTTTATAGAATTTGTTGGAAAATAATAAAAACTGATTTACTGAGGATGATTAAAGATTTTCATCAAAAAGATAAAGTGGGAGGCAGTACTAATTCTACCATTCTTGCATTAATACCAAAAGAAGTGAATCTAGGCACTTTTGATAGGTTTAGGCCAATCTCGCTTTGCAATGCATCATACAAAATCCTGACAAAAATGCTGGTAAACAGACTCAAGCCACTGCTTGGGAAACTCATTTCTCCCACCCAAGGCGACTTTGTCAAAGGGAGACATATATTGGACATTGTTTTATAGGTGCAAGAAGTCATACATTCTAGTTATCTTCAGCAGGAGCAAGGTATGCTCATAAATCTAGACATGGAAAACGCATTCGACCAGGTAAATCTTTCTTTCCTGTACAAAGTCCTCCTTTCCTTTAGTTTCAGCTCTAACTTTGTCAATTTGATTAAAGCTTGTACTAAAAAGACATGGATAGCTCCTTTAGTTAATGACAGGCTAGCAAACTATTTTCAAGCCTTGAGGGGAATAAGGCAAGGCTGTCCCCTCTCCCCTTTCTTGTTCATTCTGATGGCAGACTCGTTAGGTAGAAAACTGACAGCTAAAAAGAAAGTAGGGACAACTCCAGGAGTCAGGTTGATGAAAGGGCTAGAGCCTCTCAATCACGCACTATTTGCAGATGATACTCTTCTTTTGAACAGAGCCTCCATCAAGATAGCCAAAGTTTATAGTGGAATTCTTAAAAAATTCTGCAGCATATCAGGAGATCTTATAAATAAAAGGAAAAGTGCAATATACAAGTGGAATGTGGATCAACAAGCAATTAGAGAATAACCCTCCCCTTAGGCTTTTTGGATTCACTTCTTGGGATAAAATCAAATATCTTGGGTTACTAATAACCCTGGGCCCTAACAAATTATCGTTGTGGAAAGAGGTAATAAGCAAAATTAAGTCCAAGATTACAGCTTGGGGAGGTCAATGGCTCACCAGCTAGCAAACTCATCCTTATAAAATCTGTTTTGTCCTCCATGCCTATTTATTAGGCTTCCTTTCTTTTGGCTCCAAAGAAGATCACATAACAGATCTCCAGATTTGTCAGGGATTTTTTGTGGAGAGGAGGAAGAGGAAACCAAAGGAAATTCCACCTAGGGAATTGGGATACAGTTAAATGCCTCATCTTTGAAGGAGGCTTGCAAATAAGAGACCCAGGCCTTGCCAATCTATCTCTTGGAGGTAAAATACTTTGGAACCTCTTCTCAATCAGCAAACACCTTGTCAGTCAGGTTATAAAGAAAAAATATCTAAAAGGCTCAACGCTAAGGAACATTTAGATAGATAACAAAATCAAAGCGACGTTGATATGGCATCTCTACCATTGTGGGATAGAGTTTTTCCAAAAGTACTTGTAACGCATTCTTGGCAATGGAAAAAGCATGATGATGTGGCAAGACAACGTAATGGGACAGTCACCTTTGAGCAAAAATGAAGCAATCAAAGAAATCAGGAACTGACTCATGCAACAAGGATTCCTCACCCTGGGAGATATCTTGACATGGGACGACTCGAGAAAATGGCGAAATTGGGAAATCCCACGAGTTCCAGATCAAATGCGCAGTCAATAGACCCTCCTGGAAGAAGTGTTAATGGGACTGGCACCGGTTCACATGCATTTTCCTGGAAAATGGGGATAGGGAAACACTGGAATCTACAACGCAAGGCATGGATTTTCCTCTCTTCAACCACAACAAACTTCAAGCCATACTGCATCTGTGTGGAAACAAGTCTGGGATCCTCTTAGTCTCCCCAAAATAAATTTCTTCACCTGGGTATTAATGCATGGGAAAGTGCTAATTGGCGACAATCTGAGTAAAAGAGGTATTCACGGGCGACATTGGTGTTATATCTGTTGCAAAGCTAGGAAACCATGGAGCATGTGTTTTTGGATTACTCTTTTTCTCAAGAAGTCTGGGACTGCATCCTTCAAGGCCTCAATGTCTCTGCCCCATCGCAAGTCAAAGTAACTACCCTTTTCAACACCTGGAGAATGCGTTATCCTCACATGACCCAAAGAAAGACAACATGGAACCGAACCTGGAAAGCAATACCTAAATACGTTTGCTAGAAAATATGGCTCGCTAGAAATGACAAGATCTTCAACAGCATTCTGAACTCCCCTTTGAAGGTGGTAGCAAAAGAAAAAGCATTACTCCTAGAGAATGTGGCCAATCATCCCCTTAAAAACGATAACATGCTTCTCCTGGAAGAAAAAAAATGGATGGGAACTTATATATTTCGAGACAGGATAAAGAACACCACTTGCCCTAGTAAAACTCTTGTATGGAGAATACGAGAAGCGAACTCAAATTTTCAAGCTTGGTGGAGGAAACAGGGTAAAACAACAATCTTTTTTGATGGTGCCTCTAAAGGCAATCCAGGGACAACAGGAGTAGGCAGAGTGATCTACTCCCCGGAGGGTATTCGTGAAGATAGCTTCAGCTGGGGACTTGGATAGAGAACCAACAACCATGCATAAATCCTTGGGCTGCTAAAAGCCTGCTAGATAGCACGTGAAAAAGGCATTAAGGAAATACAAGTCTTCGGGGACTCAAAATTTTTGATAAAGATATTAAATTTGGAGGACCACTTCAACAATCCGGCGCTCAACAAGACACTTCAAAGGCTGAGATACATGTTCCAAGACTTCTCTTCCTATCTCCTTTTCCATATTCTACATGGCTCAAATAAGGAAGCAGACGCAAAAGCAAACCTGGCATGCCTCCTACCACAAGGAGCCTTAAGCAAGAATGATGAAGAACCTACATGGAACCCGATCCTGTAATCTAGAGTAAATCTACACCTATGTAAGGAAAAGGAGAGCTGCAACTAAAAGGTATTCTAAATATTGTAATGATGGTTGTTTTGGTTTTGGCCCAACCAGTTTTAAATAATTAATATAACCATTATAGTTAAAAAAAAGGGCTTGATGCAGAATCACCACTTTTTAAAATCAGCATGCAAATCACTAACATTCTAAAAGGTAATGTAGATAAAAAAAATTTAAAGTGCCAAAAACTATGCTAAAAAAATGTGTATTCTACATCGCGCCTTTTCAAAATCGGGTCACTTTTTTGCTACCTTTATGAAACGGGTAATTGTATCAGTTCCCGTTTCAAAGTTTACATTGTTGGTTGAGGATGGAATCCACTTTTTGGAGAATCAAATTATCCCAATTGAGGATGGTGGTTGGGGCATCAAACACACTTAGAATTTCAACTTGGACTTGCTCACCAAAAATATATGGAGAGCCTTTAGTTTCCTTAGTATTTGGCAAAAACTCATCACTGAAAAATATCTTAATCAGGCCACCCTTGAAGAGCAGATCCTAGCTGGACCTACGGTTAAGAAGAATGAATATTTAATCTGGCGTAGCCTGATGAAAATGAAACCTTGGTTATGCGGGAATCTTAGATGGTTGGTTGGACGTAGAGACCAAATTTACATTGGTCTTGATTCAATTATTGGAATGGATGGGAATTATATTCCCCCCTGCCCTCCCCCAATCATCTAGTTTCTTCACAGGTGTGGGATGTACACTTTGGCTGATATTAGTCGCCAAAAATCTACCATTTTCCCCTATACTAGATGACCACATGCTGAGATATTGGCTCTTCTTCCAAAACTCAAGGCTAAATGGAAAATTTATAGATCACATCTCTACCATGCTGAGATCTTCTTTTTGGAGAGGGAAGACAAACTATCTTGGGGTGGTCTCTCCCACAGAGGAGAAACCTCTGCCAAAGAAACATATAGGTATATATATAGGAGGTAGAGGCAAGGCCCTCAAAATAATTGGCTGGCTAAAATGTGGAGGTTGAATGTATCCATTAAATTGAGGATACATATCACCTACTATTGGCTTGTCCTTCTGTGATCCTTATATGGGAGGAGGTATTCAATACACTTGGGATCACCCCAATGGTGGACATGTCTTGTATAACTTCATGCCTAATCAGCTAGACAACTAGCCACTAAGAATACAAGGCTATTCCTTTATATATCTTTTGGGGCATATAGTGATGCAGGAATGAAATCATTTCGAGAACAAAACCTCAAATTTCAGATACATTACCATGAAAATTGTGGCATACTTTCTTGAAATTGGTCCTTGCAAACTTGTCCTCTAAAGGCGCCGAAGGGCTTATAAGAAGATTGATAATCTCTCCTCTGTGGGCTATTTTTATGGTGTCTCTACAAATGGCCTATATGAATGTGGAGCCATTATCTTTATGAGTCCCATCATGGCCTACCACTTCTACTGGTCAGGGGATTTCGACACCAACATAAGAGCAGAGGTGCTGGCGCTATGGGGGGCATTAAGATGTGCTTCTTGGATAGCCCTTAAGGATATTATGGTTGCAAGGGACTCAAAGGTCGTGATAGACTGGGCAAATGGAAAAGACTCTCTGCAGGTGCCTTCTCTCCTCCATTGGTTTGAACAAAGTGATTTATTGAAGGCTCGATTCACATCCATCCTATTCTGCCACATCTTTCGTGAACAAAACTCCCCTGCAAACCAGTTGTCTAATAAAGGATCTTCTGTTTCACCTAGGAAGATTCACTATGAGTTGCTAGCCAATGAAATAATCCACTGCGTTGGAACATTCTCTCTTTAGCGACTGTTTTTGAGGTTTGTTCTTTTCTTTTTTCTTTTTGTAACTTACAACAGACTCTTGTACACTACAATTAGACAATAGACTATCATATTGATGCAATATACTATTTTTGCAACATCTTGGCATCTACTGATATCCTAGGAGTATATTTTGCCAGTTCACCATTGGATATTGCTCTATTTTTCTACCATTGACCGCTGGATGATTAGTCTATTAATCTACTTCTTTTCTTGGTGTCTTTTTCTCCTCTTGTATTAGGCTACATGGAAGAGCATTTTTGCAAATATAACACCCTTTTATTTTTATTAATGGAAGACTGTTGTTTTTTCTTTTGAAAAAAAAATATCCCAATGGGAGTCCAAGCTCGATTGAGCTTCGTATAATCTTGATGATAACTCGAAGCTTTTTAATATATCTCTATCCAAATAGACTTAGATTTAAACACATAATAAATAATTTTAATTTTTGAGTTTATAGTAAATGAAAAATGTTTTTGATTTTGAACTATGTTATTTCATATTGTTTTATGGAAAACATGATACTTCTTTCTTTGAAAACCGAAAGTATAAAATATAAAATAATCATAATATATTAATTAACAAGATATTTTTAATTGACAACACATAATAATTGATAGTGTTTTGTTTGTTTTTTAAATATCAACTAAAATGATAAACTAGCGGTTAGGTAGAATCTTATTTGTGTGATGCAAGGTCAATCTTTAAGGTTTCCATTATAACTTATAAACCGATAGATATGGTCTACATTGGAATTAGGGCGCATGAATTTTGATTCTTTATAGAATAAAAAATTATGGATGACTTAGTTTAATAGTGTGAGAATATTCTTCATCTAATACAGAAATGGATGGATGCAATTAAAGGAGTTTCAACCATTTTTCAATTCTAAAACATTAAAATACTATGTGTCCACATTATTAACATTGTCAAATTATAAAATATGATAAAAAATATTGAAAACACTCCATTGTCTGTTGAAATAACATATATACACTTTACCCATGCTTAGACCCTTCAGTTCCTCCGCGCACACATTTCGCTTAATGACACTGACATATTCCACCCCAAATCTCTGGTTCATGATGCCACCCACTAACAATCCTCTTCTCAATGCTTTCAACTCCTCCAACATTAAGAATGTCCTCCTTCCCAACGATGCCAGAGAATTGAAGAAAGCCATGGATCTTACTTTTTACAAGATGCCATGGATTCTTGGGTTCTTATACAAAGGCTTGGTTGAGGTATCTATAATTTTGTTTAGGATTTTATACCATTAGAAAAATTGTGTATAAAGTCTTAAAGTGGTTGGGCTTGAATTTGACTGGTTTCAAGACTATGTGAGGAAATAATGAACAAAAGGCAGAGCTCTCAGATGCGCTTGTCATTAGGACAAAGGATTCACGACCACTTCCAATGTTGAACTAGGTTGGTTTCTTTTCCATACATTAGATTTAAAAATTATGCCCCTTATGCCATTGTTACAAAGGCTTTATGCTAAGTTTTCTTCATTGAACCATATTATCTCTAGAATCAATAGTTATGTGAGACCCTATAACTGCATTTGTATTTTTGACATGTACAAGATGGAGCAAGAGTTGTTATAGTACAATAAAATATTTGTGGAACGAGATGGATAGAGTTGAGAGGGTTTTTATGTCTTAATGGATGGTGCTTGGAAACCATGAAGAGAAAACATTTACTTCCTTCCAACCTTCATATATGGGTTACTAGTTTTCTTGAATTAAATTTATATTCACAAGTTTTCTTTTCTTAATTTATTCAACTAGCTCAAATAACCTTGATCTCTTATTTTTATCTAGCTCCTTGAGCAAACCTAGAAAAGCTTAGGGAAAGGTTAGTGAACACATGAAGAAACTAAAATACACTATAAGAAACCAAAGGAAAAACACCTCGATGAGTGTCGATGTCATCATTGTAATTTGCACTATTGACATCTTTAATAGAGTAAAACTTACGAAAGACAATATACCTATAAGGGATTTGTTAAAAGCAATTATAACTTTGGAATTTCATTGGATTTTTTCTCCTTCATTAAATACCCTAACACAATTATAAACTCCAATAGTTCCTTAAAATGATCAAAACACATAATCAATGAGTGCATTAATAGGAGAAAGAAGGAAATTAATAAATAAGTGCATTAATATTAAATGGCTGCCATACATCTCATAATTATTAATCCAATTCCTTAAAATGATCAAAACACTTAATAAATGAGTGCATTAATAGGAGAAAGAAAAAATTAATAAGCTAATAATTATTCATCTAATTGATTTTGTTAAAGTTTGCACTAGTTTTTAAATATGTAAAATTTACAACCACACATCAACATTAAATATAAAATTTGAATCAAGATAAATAATATTAATATTATTTATCCCATATAATAATTGATAAGTAATATATTAGTATGTATATTTTTTATAATTATTTTCATAAAATTTATATAAATATTAAATATTTTTTTCATAAATTATTTTTATAAATAAATATATAGTAAAATATTCTTATATCAAATTATTGATTCAAAACTACATAAAATTTAATTAATATAAAATTATAATTATATATATATATAGATATAATAAACATCCTTTTCATAAATTTCCAATCATTTCCATTACTGATTTTAAGGAAAGGATATTGCATTCAAATAAAATATTCATACTGATTTTAAAGAAAAATATTGCACTCAAATAAAATAATTATATATAACTTAATGATTATTCTTTTATTTAAATTATTTAGCTTAACTTTATTAAAGCCAAGAATTGAGGTGTGCTTAACCACAAATGATTAGAAAACATGATCTTTATAAAGTCCCGATATGAAAAGTTAACATGGAATTTAGTGCACATTTATGATTACTAGCACTGCCATTATAGATTGGTGTACACAATGAAGATCAATAATAGTATTCATTAACAAGTGGACAATTAAAATTAATAATTGCTTTCATTGAAAACATGTATTCCATGAAATTTTTTTTTATGGAAATTTATTGAAATGACAAATTTAAGTTGTGAACTCTCCACACTCCAAATATTTAAAAATTATTAAATTCATATATACAATAAAAAATACAATACAAACAATAAAAAAATCAAAATTCAAAAAAAATATTTCATCAAATTCTAATTAAAAATACTAAAACATATAATAATTAAACCACACTTTAAACACTTTTTTTATAAACATAAATATATCTTACACAACAATTAAACTATATTATATTCTTTCATTTTATATCAAACTCTAAATTTGTTTATTCTTTTCAATTTAATATATGTACACACGTACTAATAAATATTTACCCTCCACATATATGTAAGTAATTTTCAAACCAATGACTTAAAATCCACTAATATATTGAAGTGATGATACTTTTATATAATACAAGTCAACTTTCGTTTTTTACTTTTATAATTTCTACATGCATGTAACTTTAAAATAATTATTACAGCTTTAATCGTTCTCAGTGTAATGTGCTAAGCTTATTTCAGTGTTTGAAAAGATTAACCAAGAAAATAAAGTCATAAAAGCATCACTTTCATTATTTTGGACGTTTGATTGGGCTAATTAATGAATAGGAGTCCCGCTTTAAGCAAGAAGAGAAATTTTGAGATTTCACTAATTGTAGTGGAGCTAGAGGTTGTAGGAGCTTTTGAACTATGTTTTGTTGAATTTCCATTATGTTAGGTTTAGATTAGAGTCTTAAAATCATTGACACTACTAAACCAGGAATCTTAATCATAAATTACTTTGCACAACAAAAATATAAAGTAGTAAATCACATATGCACAAATATATACATTTTTTAACAAAATTGTGCAACATCGTACAATCCCAATTTTCGTTATATTAAACCAAATTTGAATAATACAACAATCTATGGTATACAATATATAATGACAAACTTCGCTGCAACTTCTATGTCGTATCTTGTCCTCTCAGTCCTTCGCTTCCGTACTACTCACTTGTAGTGCCTTAGTCCATCAAGGCCACTACACATCGAGACTCCAGGAGGGATGCCACCTAACAATGTTGCATGTCACTTCCACTGCATGTACACGGGCTCATAGATCTACTCTATAGGTTGGCCAATTCTAAAGCTCCAATTTGTCAGGTTAGTAGTCACCTTTGTCCATCAAGCTGCTGCACTTCGACACCAAACTTCAACCAATCTTTAGCTCCTCTTCGTCACTTCAAGATAGCTCGTCTAGGCTACTTTAGGTAGCCAACACGTTTCCCTCCACCAAACTAATGACACCCAATACTTCACTATCGGTTCTTCTCCTAGGATGGACTCTTCGCCACCTTGGAAATTCCTCCACACGGCATCAACGGGCTGCTACAATGATCCCAAATCCGGTCACCAAACTGTGACCCAACACATACCAAAACATTGTTGTTATGACTGCTGCAACGCTGCAATTTCTGGGACTGGTTAGGGCCCTAACCATAGTCCCTAACTACCCAAAAAACATGCTCAGAAATTGCTCTTCTTGATGCAGTTTCTCCTCCAAGTATTGATGTCCCTTTGTGTTGCTCTCCTAGGATAGTTACAACCCTAAACGTGGGACTGTCTCCCTAAGAGGACTGTGACACCCTTCAATAGTCTATTCTAAGGTTGCGACAACCTCTTGGGAGGTCTGTCCACCCTCCAAAAAGCCTCGCTGGCTCTGCCTTGGCTACGACCTACAAGAATAGGGCTACGACCCTTCCACCAACAATTTTGCCCTCAAAACAGACCCCTGAATAGATCTTAAACCCTTGTTGTTTCAGACCTTCTCTTGCTGCTGCTAGGGCACATAATTATTCTCTAATGAACTCTCTTCCTAAGGTATGCGTTGCACAAGATGGATGCCTATAACACATCAAATCACCCTTTATTTATAGCCAATAAAGGGGCTCCAAAGAATGAGTGAAGAGACATATATATTGACTAAATTTTACTTCAAGCCTACATGACTTGAAAACCAATAATTATTTTCCAACTTCAAAAATTCATTTCTCCACTTCTACAACTCAGAATTCGACGATTTTTGAAGCGTTGGATTCTCCTTTTTGCCCTCTATCGTCTCATGCCAACACATGTAGAAATGTGCTTTTGTAGTTGCCCCAAACACAATTGGGTGCAAAACCCCATCCTTGGTTTCCAAGCCCACAAGTGACCCTTGTGGCACTTTGCCCTCCAAACCCTGAACCCTAGGGCTCAGCGTACCTCCCAAGCTACAAAAATCAACACTCTAGAGCACACAAATTTATGAAGCCAAGTTCAGTGGGATGGAAAACTTAGGGTATTTTCTTATCCCTCTAGTTAATCAATCTTATTATCTGGTTTTCCTTCTCGCTAGTGGATGCTCGTTTTCTTAGCTTCAAGTTCAACTAGGTTGGGTCATGGTCAGAATTTTGGTGTCTCTTGATGTATTCCAAGCCCCACTATAGTCTTTTCTTTTCACTTTCTCTTCTTGGTATATTTTCCTTTCCCACCTAGGTTTCATAGAATTTTGTGGTATGTGCATCTTACAGGGTTACTCAGTCTTATTCCTCTAAATCCATCGCTATTGTGGGCAATATCTCTAGCTTGGATTTTTATTTTCTGGTGCATTATGACCTAAAAGTGAATGTATCCACCGAGGGGATGGGGGTGGATTCCCTCAAGGTAGGCCTTATTTCCAAGCCCATGCCTAGGAGGCTGCATCCATCTTCTATTCTACCACACCCCTCGAAATTCACAAAGAAATCCATCAACTTGAAACCCTCACAATCAATGAACAACAAGCTTATTCAGATTCAGAAATCTAAGAGGAGGTAGTTAATTGGGTTCCCAACGCTAGTCATACCAAGGGAAGATGAAAAAATTACTTGAATTCCATCATCCTTCATTGGCATATGAAAACTCTTCTGGGATGAAATCCACAATGATATTATCTCTTCTTTGAACGAAATCAAGAAAATGAAATGATATCATCGCCCCTGTCTTGCTAGCCTGGATGCCTGCTAGCTCACCTGGAAAGCCACCTTCAATGTGACATAAAACCCCTTGCTCTAGCTAGTACCAGTGCTCATAGCCTAACTCCAATTACCTCTTCAGACTCTTGAATCTTGTTATGTCTTCTGGAAATTTCTTTATTTCCCTTTTAAATCTAGTATATGGTAGTTTTAGTAGTTTCTAAGTATCAAATGTTTTTATTTGACATTACTTGAACTTCAGTTAATGGTCAACAACTTTGGTTTCCCTAGTGACATATTGAAATTAGTTTCCCTAGTGACACATTGAAACCGAGCTTTGCATGAAAAGTGATATTTATTTGATGTAGTAAAACAATCTTATATATATAAATATATATAAACACGAAAATTTGAAATAATTGAAACTTTTTTAAGGAGTTATACAATTTAAATTTATGTAGAAACCTATATAAAATTACAATAATTTAAACCATTAAAGGCTATTTTGTTATGCAGTATTATTTTTCTTTACAACCATATATCTCATAGTCTAAATGATACATATAAAATAATATTGAAAATGAAAGAAATTTAGAAGTCAACTTAATGAAGCTATTGTGTAAATGAAGTTAACAAACCATTGCAAAATGGAAAACATTGAATAATAAAGCTACTTCATGAACATATTGATTGGCCAAAAAAAAATTAAAGTGGTTGAAGAATGTTGTCTGAGAGAATTTATCTCATAGATCTCTCACCATGGCCTCAATCTTCCATACACTTTACTCATCAATTTTCCATACAATTTACTCAATTTAAAGATTATTATTCATTACCAAATGCAATGATTATTTATTTCTTTTTGATGGCCATAGATTGCTTTGATATTTCAAATTATATAAAATTACAAATTCATATATATTAAGATGATGTTTAATAGATATGTAATGGGGTGATTTCACGTAATAGAAAATGTCACATTTATTCTATGTTCACTATGACATTCAACATAAAACTTCCTATATCTTTTGTTTGCACCATAACATACAATTTAAAAATCTTCTTATCAATTTGATGTGGGTGACCCCATATTGGCTAGCCTCTTTGTAACTATCCACATAAGATAATTGACGTAGTTAACAACTGACTATTGTTGTAGTTAGGAATTTAACAACTATTAAAAATCCGATGACCTTCAAAGGAATCTCAACGGCACATGTGACACATATCACTTTAAATCTAGTGTGAGAGATCTTCATCTTGCAACACAAATCATAGGAGGTATTTACACCTATTGAGGTACATGGATTATATATAACATCGCTACCAAAATTCAACCTCGCTCATTTCGAAGTGGACATTAGTCATCAAATTGATTTGCATATCAATTTAAAACATTGGCAAAACTCCTCGTTCTTGATTCACACCACTGAAATGAATCAGTAGAAAATATTTATGATGAAAACGATTTATGGAGGTCTATCGTTTTCAAGTTTTCTTATGGTCATGATCCTAGACCTGTGGGTTATGGCCCCACTATGCTTCCGCTACACACTATGTCCCATGCATGCATGCAACATCAATTCCTCATGCTTGGCTCACACATAAGTTACATGTAGCATTAATTCATCAAACAAATTTAACACATTTCTACATCAAACCATCAATGCATAAAATCACCATGCACATAGACAAAATTACATAAACCATGCATCAACGTTAATTTAATCGCTATACTATTACATGGCAACTTGGCTGGCAAGATATTCGTTCTAATGACTACCCTTTTACATGCCCCAAAGGCTACAATTTAGAGAGGAAAATCACATTGTCATGGATCACTTTGGATCCATGATTTTCTCCATAAAGCTTTCAACATAATCCCTAAAAGTGTTCACTATCCCTAGAAACTAGAAAAAATCAATGCATTTGAGGAAACATTATCCTCATGGCCACATCTGCTTTCTAGAAGCTCGCCTTTTTTTGTCAATTTTCCGAAGGTGGGTCGATGCTCCTGCACCAATTTATCTAATTGAGGAAAGATAAATATAGAGATTCCTATTTTTTAAAGGTTGTGGGTCAATATAGGTCCTCAACACCTATAAAACCAATGATGGTAAATCTCAATCAAGTAGACATATGTACATTGAAAATTTCAAAAACTATTAAAAAAAATGTAATAAATGTAAGTTTTTCAATAGCATGATTATTTAATAGACAACCATGATATTGATGTTCATATGGATGAGCATAATGAGACTGCAATGAATAGCCCATCACACCATACACCATAGTTACATGTTCCAATTTTAATTTGGATTTAGATTCATGACATGGAAAAAAAATGATTGAAAAAAAAAACCAATTCTAAATATTTGCTATATACTTCATCAATATTTACTATATCCTCTCATAATCCATTGACTTCCCCATATTTTCCATAATGCTACATATGCCCCATTTGGCTTCTAAAAGTATCATTGTTGTGATTCATTTACACATAGAATATTGGAAGAGACTCTCCTAAAACATCCTCTATTAATTTGATCTTCTTACTTTAAAATTATGAGTAAATTCTTAGGTTTAAAGCTCATGGGGAGGGGTTGAGGATGGAAGTCACTTTTTAGAGAATTAAACTATCCCAATGAGCATCCAAACTAAATTGAACAAGCCACTTTTTAGAGAATTAAACTATCTCAATTGGCGTCCAACCTAAACTGAGCTTCATACAATCCTGATGATAACTGTTGAGATTTTCTGTTTTAGTCAAATAGGCAAAAATCTCTGAAGGATGACAACAATAGGGATTCAGTTCCTAGATTAGCTCCAGGTTGTTGGGAGGGAGTTAATGCCTCCTATATTTGATGTAAGGGAGTTATGAGGCTATTAGATTCTCTATGCTATATAACAGGCAATCATTCGGATGAATTTGCTAAGAGTGTGTGAGGATTTCTTGATGTAATCTCCAATTTGATTAATATATCCTGATGCCTATGGTTTGGTGGATGTAGCCCAGATTGGTTGGGTGAACCACGTTAAAAGCTGTGTTCTATGTGTTTGATCTTCTGCTGTGTTAATTCTGTGTTTATTTAATTTTGTTGTGCACCTGATCCAACAATTGGTATCAGAGCAAGTTGGAGGAGGTGCTGGAAGTGCTGCCTGGAGAAGCTGAGCTTGAAGCAGAAGGTTGTTGTGCTGTGCGCGCTGATACCTGAGGTTGCTGGGCGCATGAGTGTATACATACACTATTTTTTTTAATTGAAAACGGTTTGGAGCGCTGTTTCGTGGAGCAGAACGGTATGTTACTTAGCTGCATATTTTAAACTGCGTCTAAATCGCTGGTGCGGTGTCTTTATAACTATTTCCGGACGCTGTTTTTTTTACATATCGCTGGTGCATGTTTTATGGTAATGGCTGGTGCGTACTGGTAAATGCTGTTGTATTTATGGATCGAATAATGGAACTTCCACATAAATCACGTCGAGTTAATTCCAAAGAAAGGAAAATTGTAATTGAGAATTGGAACAACATTATGATTGCATTGAGGAGGAGACGTTGGTAATTTTTTTTTTTGGTGTGCACGTTAATGTAATCCAAAGTTTGTAATTACGGTGTTTTACACGACGTTTATCAGGCAGGTTATTTTTTTTAAAAGCGCAGGCAAGGGCTGCTGAAGAACGCTGGATTTATGCTGGGCAGTGGCAGTAACGGGAAATTTTTTATTTATTTTTTTAAGCCAAGGCATATCAGTGCATATTGCATAAAGTTTTTGTTTGAGCAGTGATTTGTGCGAGCCAGAAGTTAATTAAGAAGTGCGCAGAGCCAGAAGTTAATAAAACAAATTTTGTTTTGGCGGTGGTTTTTTTTTTTTTTAATATTTATAACCTGCACAGCGAATGCAACTTTGTTGTTTAAATTGGCATTGTTAAATTAAAAAAAAATAAGAGCAGAAGCGTTGAAATAAAGCAGAAAGTTTTCCTGTGAAGTACAAAGAGCAGATTTTTTTTAAAGGCATAGGCAGAAAATTTGTGCAAACGGAAGATATTTTGTTTTAAAGGCATTGGCATTTTAAAGGCATAAGTAGTTTTTTGTTGAGTAAAAACAAAGGCATTGGCAAATTTTTTTTTTTGCTGGTTGGATATTGGATATTGGAGATTATTGTGTTTTTTGATACAAAATGGCGAAAACACAAAGTGCCCGTTTTGAAATTGAGAAATTTAATGGCAAGAATAATTTTGAGATCTGGAAGGTGAAGATGCACGATCTGCTGGTTCAACAAGGTGTGGTGAAAGCACTGTTGGGGAAAAACAAAAGACCTCCTTCCATGACGGAGGATGAATGGGATGAGATGGATGATAGAGCTCTGAGCGGAATCCGGTTATGTCTGGCGGACGATGTTCTGTTCAACATTGTGTCAGAGAAAACCGCCGCAGGCCTGTGGTCGAAGCTTGAGAAGCTCTACATGAAGAAATCTTTGACAAATCGAATTCTCCTGAAACGGCAGCTTTACAGTTTGCGGATGAAAGAAGGTACCTCAATCGCTGATCACCTGAATGTTTTTAATACCTTGTTGGTGCAATTAAACAATCTAGATGTAAAATTTGATTCAGAGGATAAGGCAATAACTCTATTATGTTCTTTGCCTGAATCCTGGGATCATTTTGTTACTTCCATAAGTTTTAGTACATCAGATATCCTTGATTTTGACGATGTTTTTGGAGCCTTGTTGGCTGAGGAGATGAGGAAGAGGTCGAATGCAGACACATCGACATCAGAGGTAATGATGGCCAGAGGTCGCTCACGAGAGAGACACTCTGGGGGAAAGCATAGCAACTCTTGCTCAAAGTCCAAAGGAAAGAAGTCAATGGTGAAGTGTTGGCATTGTGGCAAGGCTGGACATATGAAAAAGGATTGCTAGAAGCGAAAGCAGGCTGATAAAAAGGGCTCTTCGACAGAAAAGAAGGAAGCCAATACCACAAATACAGGTTCCGTTTCAGGTATGAGTGATGAGGTATTGTCTGTTAATGCTTCAAAACATGATCAACATTGGTTGTTAGATTCCGGGGCATCTAACCACATGTGTATTCATAAAGATTGGTTTAAAACATATAGATCAATTGATGATGGTGTTGTGTACATGGGTAATGATGTAACAAGTAACATTGTTGGGATTGGAAGCATACAACTACAAATGTTTGATGGCACAACCAGACTATTAACTGATGTAAGGCATGTACCAGATCTAAGAAAAAATTTGATTTCATTAGGAGCACTTGATTCAAATGGATATAAAACTGTAATTCAAGGTGGAGTTATGAAAATTTACAAAGGCATCTTACTAGTTATGAAAGCTAAGAAAGTAGGAAATCTATTTCAGTTATAAGGTAGAACTGGGTCAGATCATGTGTCTGTGTCTGAACATGACAGTAGTTCCATTCACTTATGGCATCAAAGATTGGGGCATATGAGTGAAAGAGGATTGAAAATTTTGGCTGACCGAAAGTTACTTCCTAATCTAAGATCTGGAAAACTAGATTTCTGTAAACATTGTCTGTTTGGTAAACAAAGTAAAAAAAAGTTTAAAACAGGCAAACATACTAGTAAAGGTATACTTGATTATATCCATTCAGATGTGTGGGGTCCAGCTCCTACAGCTTCATATGGTGGTTCATCTTATTTTGTATCATTCATTG